>CM069908.1:37486736-37599242 GCA_036172215.1 Camellia granthamiana | reverse complement strand
ATCAATTCTTTACCCTATTTGCTTTTTGTTTTGGGCTCCGACCCCTACTGATTTTAGGCTTATTTTGAGCCCCTCTACAACATTGTAGAAGGGCTCAACCTTATTTGGTATCTCTATGATGCACTTCCTTCAATATCACTCTTTATGCCATTATTTTGCATGCTTTATTTGGCTTATGAGTGATCCATTTTCGAGCCTGATATATGCTGTGAGTGGGCCTATTTTGAACCCTTCTTCAACTTTGAAGAAGGGCTCAATCACGTTTGGCCTCTCTATCATGCACTTTCTTTGTAATCCTCTATATTTTCCGTAAAATTGCATGATTTATTTGGCCTATTTGTGATCTGATTTGGAGCATCTCATGAACTAATATTGTGCTTATTTTGAGCCCCTCTTCAACATTGAAGAAGGGATCAACCTGGTTTTCATGCTCTACATGCCACTTGCTTTGAATTCATGTTCTACTCCTATTTGGCATGCCCCTTTGAGCTTATTTGGCTTCTGTTTTGAGTCTTTATCAGGCTTAGAAAGTGTCTTAAAATAACCCATTCTTCATGTTTTGCTAAGGGTCTTAGGCCATTTGGTGCATGATTTTGGTACTTCATGTAATACCATCTTTGATTCCGTAAAATTGCATGCTTTGTTAGGCTTTCTTTGCTTCTGTTTTGAGTCTTCATCAGGCTTAGAAAGTGTCTTAAAATGACCCATTCTTCATGTTTTGTTAAGGGTCTTAGGCCATTTGGTGCATGCTTTTGGTACCTCATGTTATAGCCTTTGTTGGCTCATTATTTTGCATGCTATGTCTAGCCTATCTACATACTGAATTGGGGAATGTCATCTCTTGTAAATGTGCATATTTTTGGTCCCTCTTTAATTTTGTAGAACTGTGTTTTTTAGTTTGAGCATTGTATATACCACTTGATTTGTAATTCTCCTCTTTTCCCCCATTTTTGCAAGCTATTTTTGCCATACTTGTGATCATTGTTTGGCCATACTTTGTACTGAAAAAATGCTAGTTTAGGGGCTGCCTTGCTACTGTTTTACATTTTATGTCCATATTGTGCATGTTTAGTAGGGCTGTAGGCCATTTCGGGTACATAACATTGCATTTCGGGTATCGGGTGTAATTTTGTCATAATTCGGGGGCTATTTGTGCATCATTTTAGCTACTGAAATTTGCATTTTTCATATGCCATATGCCACGTTTCATTTGCATGCCATTTCATGCCAGTATGCCACTGCCTTGGTTTGCGTGCCGTGTGCGCGCATTTCGAGGCAGCTTGTTTTCATCTTTCGGCAGCTTATGTGAGTGTGGCTGAGGCTCTCTCATGTTAGTGTAAGCCCAATTTGCATTTTTCATGTCATTTGCATTACGTATGCCACTGCCTTGGTTTGCGTGCCCGTGTGCACGCATTTCGAGGCAGCTCATTCTCATCTCTCGGCGGCTTATGTGAGTGCGGCTGAGGCCCTCTCATGTTGGTGTAAGCCCTCATTTCATTTCGCATGTCATTCCATGCCTTAATGTCACCGCCTCGGTTTGCGTGCCCGTGTGCACGCATTTCGAGACATTTCATTTTTATCCAACGGCATCTTATGTGAGTGCGGCTGAGGTCCTCTCATGTTAGTGTAAGCCCGATTTTGCATTTTCATGCCTTTATATCATTGCCTCGGTTTGCGTGCCCGTGTGCACGCATTTCGAGGCACTTCACTTTTCATCTATTGGCCTCCCGTGTGAGTGTGGCTGAGGCTCACTCATGTTGGTATAAGCCCATATTACATTGTCACGCCATTTTTAGTCTCATTATATCGCGTGTGTCATTACCTCGGTTTGCGTGCCTGTGTGCATACATTTCGAGGCATCTCGTTCTCACCAGCATTGTGCATACTAGGTTGTATCTTAGATTACATTCATGCATTTCCTCGATTTGCGTGCCCACGTGCACGCGTTTCGAGGCATCTCATTTTCATAGTATTGTGCATGCTAGGTCATATATTAGCTGCATTTCATACATATCATGCATATTGCATCGTGTTCGGGATAGGAGTTAGCCTGGGCACGGGAAACGAGGCACGTTCCGTACTCCGAGTGACGAAACGGATCTCAATTCCCAAGTCACCGACACTCCGGATTATCCATGATGGAGTTAGGTTTTGTTGTAGCATTCATATGCATTCATCCTATATTGAGTTGTGCAATTCGGCTCCTCGGCCATCATGCATCGATATGCGTGATTGGTGGCACAAGGATCGAGGCATGCATATATTTGTGAAATACATTGCTATGCCCCTTTCCTGCTCTCTGTTGCAGCAAAATGAAGAATCAGCAACTTTTCGGAGCTTGGCGTGCTTTTCGAGAAACATTGCAAACAGAGGCTAATTGGGGCGTCGCCGTGGATTTCCGCGCAAAGCAGCCCAAATATGTAGCATTCATCAGAATCAAGGCAGTCCCTGGCTTGCATGCCAGTTTTATTTTTCTTATTTAATTTGTTAATTAATTAGGAATTTGTATATTATTAGGAATCTGTATTATTTTGGACTGTATTATTTTTTTTATTTCGGACTGTATTATTATTTATTCGGACCCTCTGTGCGAGGGCATAATTGTAATAAGTGTGGGTGAGTGTGATGTATGTCTTCCAACCCCACGTCTTTCTCCCTTTTATTTACCCGCTTATGATGGTTAAATATAGGACATATTTCAATTAGCATACAGTATGACAGCATGTTTGCATCATTCATCTGTTTTGCACGCACCGGGCTCGGCGCATCATACAAACTGCATTTGTATTTCAATTCCAAATTGAATACGTGTTAGTTGTAGCATTCCATATGCCATATTTAGAATAGCCGAGCCTGCTATAATTGCATTTTTGCATGTGTTGCATTAGGCATTCCTGTATACTTAGGATCATGCATGATTTCTAATGTAGTTTCTGTTTTGGCTTGGAGTACTCGGTGAGTTTTATGCTTTAGCATCCTTGTATGCGTGTGAGTGTTGCCATGTTAGCATGCTTGCCATGAGGCTATATGCTTATGTGATATAACTGCCTTGAATGCCTGTGGGTGAAGGTTGAGTTATTTGAATTGGGACAATGCATTGACTGTTTGTTTTAAGCCCACTAGATAGTGGCAACATCACTGTTTTCTAAGCCCACCTGAGGGTGGCAAATCCGCATTTTAGCCTACTTGCGGGTAGCACCATCGCACCATTTTCAAACAAACAAACATGAAATGTTTTGTTCCAATTCAGACGGCCCAGTCTATACTTGTTTGCTGCGAGCATCACATAGTAACCTAGGCTAATAACCGGAATAAGAGCATACAATGTTTTCAAAAGCAGATATCATGGTTAGTAGAGGCCGGTCTTTGACCGGGCGAGCGGGGGTGCTCACGATGTGACCTTCCCCAATTGTACCCAAGTTCCCGAGCCAACTTTGGTGATGACGGACACGTGGCCTTTGGCACCGAGTTAGGGTTTCCTAAATTTCCCATTTAAAAAATATTTAGGTGGCGACTCTGTATCTGGCAAAGCAGTCCATGTTTGGCACTTCTTTCAAAAAAATCTGTTTTCAAAACGATTTGCCGGATTTGGACTCTTTGGTTCAAGATTTAGAACCGTGGCACGAATCGAGTCCGAACTGTAGCGAGGTCCCTCGCGGGCTTGTTACAGTTTCTGGCGACTCCGCTGGGGATTTAGAGAACTTGACTCGAACTCATGATATCTGGTTTTGACTAGACTTGTGTGTTTCTTTGCATTGCATTTGCATTGGTGCGCCTAGGACACCGTGTTTGCCATATGCCATTCCCGAACGATTTGCCGGAGGCTTGTCTTGTCAAGGCATGACCATAAGGCTGATCGGCTCTGGGCTCTGACAGCATGGGAACACAAACCCCGGTTTTACCGGGGCACCCTTTTCGACCATTCGACCTAGTGCATATTCGGATCCATAGTGACCATTCCAAATTAGGACAGGTTGCTTACCCGTTTATAGGTTGTTTGAAACCGCTGCGTGCGTAGTGAAACCCTAGCTCCTGACAAAATAGGACAGGGGAACCCTACCCCTCCATAGGGGTGTTTTGGCTCTCATTTATCTGTTATGTGCTTGTTAGAGTGCGTCTCTACAGGGAATGCATGTATCAGTTTATGAGTCGCATCAGGCCTGCGGGCATCAGTTTTTGAGATTGGGCATCAGGCCTGCGGGCATCAGTCAATATCTGAGAATCAGTTGTCTGCGGATATCGGATTCAGTTTAGAGGAACAGTGATCAGTGGTTGAGGACAGTGTATACCCAGCTTATCAACCGTGTGTTGTATGCCCGACTGTGTGTTGTGTATTTAATTTAAGTTGTTATGCTGTCCGTTTTTCTGGTTATTTATTTCCTTTTCGCTTTATTTATCTTTTTGCTAGGGCAGGGTTTGTAGCACAATTGCTTCCGAACTAGTAGATATACCCCAAGCACTTTGGACACGAGGTCGCCGACTTATTCGATCCGAGGATCTGATTGACGGACACCCAGTGTTCCACTCACTACCCCCAGTTGTTAGAAGGAGGCCTAGGAAACGCAGTCCATCAGAGCAAAGATTACTGGTACAGCAGTCTACTTTAGCAACAGATAGTCGAACTGAGATTTCTGTGTCCGCTATAGAAATACATTTACCGGCCATTCAGATGGAACATCAGGATACATCAGGGATGGAGGCGATGATGCGCCAAATGAATGAGAGCATGAAACAAATGCAAGATGATGCTATCCGCTAGGCGGAATTTTCTAAACAGCAGGCCGCTGTCATGGCCCAGCAGTCTGAGCTGATCACCAGATTACAACAGCAGAATGCAGCATCTGCTTCACACCAGGTCCCTCCTCCACTAGGGGCGCATCAGATTCCCCCTCCACCAGCGGCTCCACTGCCTGAGCAGGCACCCACTGGCCAGAATACCCTGCTAAATCCTCAGAATGCCCCTCCGAATCCTCAGAATACCCAGAACACCCAGAATACCCCCCCAAATCCACAGAACGCTCCGCCAAACTTCCAAAACACTCAAGAGGACACGAGTCTTCCAACGGGGCTGGCTCCGCCCCCGCTTCCGCCGCAACTGTCCAAGAATCTTACACCTAATCACCCGGACTCTCCATTTGAGTTCGAGGTAGACCAGACAGCTCTGAAATTGAGCAAATTGGAAAAGCTCTTCAAGAAATCACAGGGGGTGAAGGCCATCCCAGATATTGAAGACGGCTACACTGACGTGGCCATGACACTGCCGGACAGATTTAAGATGCCGCAGATTGATCGTTTTGACGGATCAGGGGATCCTATGGTCCATCTCCGGCTATTTTCAGACGTCTTGAGGCCGATGGGCCTAACCCGACCGCAAAAGCTTTCTTTATTTGGCAGAACTTTGTCAGGGGTTGCGGCCATCTGGTACGCAAAATTGGAAGATGATGTGAAGAGAAATTGGGATGAATTGGCCGAGGCCTTCGTTGCACAATATTCATATAATACTCAGATCGAGATTACAACACGTGATCTCGAAACGACGAGGCAGGAACAAAAAGAGACTTTCTCTGATTTTGTAACTCGGTGGAGAGCAAAGGCATCGATGATGACCTTGAGGCCTACAGACAAAGATCAAATTAGGATGATTGTGCGCAACCTCCAACCAAAGTTAATGCAGAAAATGATCGTACTCCCTTTCCCCACATTCTCAGATTTACACGAGATGGGGGTACAGATCGAAGATGCGATGAAGCAAGGGTTGATTGACCAGGACCGGGATCAGCCCCGAAGAACATTCAACCGTAATAACAATGCGGGCCCGAGTGGCTCCGCCAACACAAGAACTTCAGAGGTCGGTATGGTCACCACCACTCCCCCTCCCCAACCAAGGCCCGCAGCGGCCACACCTTTTTCTGATGCATCTGGGAGCAGTAACCAAGCTTCAAGATACCAATCCAGGGGTCAACGAACCTTCTCCCCACTACATATGCCTTTGTCCAAAGTCCTCGGGGTTCTAGTCAGAAAGGGGCATCTGAAACCCTTGGAACCGAGGCCCCCTCCAAATCCACTCCCCCCTTCCCACAACCCAGCCAAATATTGCAAATACCACCAGCAGCATGGTCATGATACCGACCAATGTTACAGGCTGCGTCATGAGATTCAAGACCTCATTGACAAAAACATCATTCTACCTCCCGAGAGACCCAACGTCACAACTAACCCACTCCCAGCACATAACCAAGATCCACCCAAAAGAATCAATCTCATCCAAACTGGGGACGTGTCTTACGACCCTAGTATCTACATTACTCCCTCCCACCTACCCAAGCCAAAGGTGATCTTTCCTGATAGCACTGACTTGTGCATGCTGGACACCTCCACAACCCAACCTGAGCCAAAGGTGGTGACCACCGAAAATGGAACGGGGCAGGCTTCCGAAGAGAGCAAAACTGTTGAGTCTGGGGTGGAGCAGTCTGAGAATTTAGCTGGCAGAGCTTATGATCCGAGTGGATATATCTTGTCAATAAGCCAGCCTAAGCTGAGTGTGGGGCCGCCGGAAGAGGCTGAATTGTGTATGATCCGGGGGGCCAAACTTGAATCAGTAGGGGATGATCTGACAACGATGGAAGAGGACTTCGCCAACCTCCAGTTTTTCAATGACCAAGAATCAGGGGATGCATCAATCAACTGGTTCGAATACGAGGAGTCAGCAGAAGTCGTCAGGTGGTTAGATGATCAGCCAGACATCGTGGAATTTCAATCAGAGCAAGGCCCGGCAGGGGCAAAAGTACCATTTGTGGCCGGAAGGGCCGAGAGTCAGATCGAATTGCCGGAGAGCGCCGGTACGAAGAATTTTGCTCAGGAGCAAGACACTTTGAAAACCGAACAATTAACGCTGGAGGAACAAGAAAAGAAATGGGATTCTGAGAGGATCCGAAAAGCAAAGAACCATGAGGAAGTTGAAAGTGCTGTAAGCACGAAAACTGAACATGCTGTGAGCATGTGGAAGGAAAATGCTGAGAGTGCAAACATGCCCGAACCAGACAGGTGCCTGTTAGATGCTAATGGGATGTGGTGGGAAGATGACGACTTGTATCTCGCCCACACAGACGAAGATTGGGCGGGTGGCCAACCAGACAGCACCTGGTACCTCGAAGAGGTAGACCATATGACTAGAAGTGGGCGGTATTTCAAGCCCCCACACCTTGATCAACCCGAAGCATCGAGGAAAGATAAAGAGGCGGAAAAACAGAGAGAGAAGCAAGTTGAAGAAGAGGCTGTACTGAAGCAGTTAAAGAAAATACAAGCAGACATCTCCATCTGGGGACTGCTTATGGCTTCAAGGGTGCATAGACAGGCTGTCCTATCTGCTATGGACAAGGCCAAACTCTCCATCGAAACTACACCAGAGCAGCTGGTTGGGCTAGTTTTTCCGGGAGGAGGTTCCCCGGCATTGACCTTTTCAGACAAGGAGCTGCCGCCTGAGGGCGTGGATCATAACAGACCCCTCTACATCTCTGTAGAATGCAGGGACAAATGGATTCCGGTGGTACTTGTTGATACCGGGTCTGCTATCAATGTCTGCCCAGCCAGAACGGCGTATGCAATCGGGTTGAAGCCCGTAGACTTCACACCGACCACTCAAGTAATCAGAGCCTACGACAATACAAGTAGGGATGTCCTAGGGACAGTAAAAATCCAAACCAAGATTGGGCCTGGACAACATGAGGTAGATTTTCATGTCTTGGAGGTCCCTGCATCCTTTAACATGCTTTTGGGGCGACCCTGGTTGCATCAGGTAAAGGCCGTCTCGTCCACTCTACATCAAATGGTGAAATACCCCTGTGGAAAGGGAGTAGCCATTGTGTTTGGGAACTCATCAATCCATCCCCCTCCGGAGATATCTACGCCAGTCCTGGAGATTGAACACGGCATGGAAGACATGTTCATATCAGGATTTACTTTGGCTGAGGCCCGGGTGGTGCAAAACATTATGGCTGTGAATGAGGGTGTGTATGTCAGCGCTCAAGCCGTCTACCTCATGAACAAGCTACAACATATCCCCGGGATGGGATTGGGAAGAAGCGGCAGGAAAGGAGTCGCAGCGTTGGCCGGAGTGCCACACAATCCACATACCTTTGGACTGGGTTATCTGCCCACCAAAGAAGATTGGGCAAGGAAAGGGAAGGAAATGGCCGGCAGAGCCAGAGCGAAGCAGGCTGGGAAGCCTTTTGATCTGATGCACAGGCCCATCCAGGGTACCCTGAACGGACGCTTTGTCCGGGAGGGGGAAGACTTTCCATTTTGCGGCTTTCCAGAGCCATAGTTCAACGCAGAGAGGAAGCGCGTACCAGGTTTCGAAATCTTCTTCGACCTGCAACTATCCGGGGATGATGTTGCCACAGAGCAGACAGACCCAACGACTGAGGTTGAGCAGAATAAGACAGTGGATCCTGAGGGCATTGAATTTGAAATGGGGGTAGCACTGGCATGTCTCCTCTCTGATCCTCCGATCGACCAAGAGTGCTTGGGGGATAACTTTGTGGTTTCCATGATTGGGAATGAAACGGCTGCGAGCCGACCAGTAGCTATCTTGGATGCATCGATCGCACCCTCCCTCACCTGGCAATACGAGGAGGGATTTCTGTCCAGCAGCACCGGGTCAGGTAGTGAGCCGGAATCAGATTCCAGCTCGACTAAGTCTGAGTCTGGTACTCCTGGGGGTGTCAACCCGGATGCCACAGTCCTGTCCAGGTCGTCTTTTTCCTTTTCATTTGAGTCTGTTGTAACCGATGAATTGGATGATTTGGATGTGCCTAATGAGAATGAATTGCCTGTGGTTTCCGAGTACTTTTCTGTGCCCCTAATTTATTGCATTAATTCAGACTTTCAAAACTTTGATGAAAACGAAGAGGACGAAGTTCCTCCGGTTTTACAACGTTTAATTGAACAGGAGCAGGAGAGGTTTGTTAAATCCCTAGTGGACGAAATCACTACCGTGAACATTGGTACTGAGGAGGACCCGCGGCTGGTCCAGATCGGGTCCACGTTGTCTTCAGAGGAACGCGAGCGCCTAGTCGCTTTATTAAAAGATTTCAAAGAGGTTTTCGCGTGGTCCTACGAAGACATGCCTGGAATCGATCCTGAGATTGTACAGCACCGGATCCCCCTTGACCCCGAGGCCCAACCTGTCAAGCAGAAGCTCAGAAGGATCCGCCCGGACTGGGCTCTTAAGATCAAAGAAGAGGTCACCAAGCAAATCGACGCAGGCTTCCTGCTGGTATCCGAATACCCGACTTGGTTGGCCAACATTGTGCTGGTGCCGAAGAAAGATGGCAGGATCCGGGTGTGTGTGGACTTCAGAGATCTGAACAGAGCTAGTCCGAAGGACGACTTTCCCTTGCCGCACATCGATGAGCTGGTAGATTTCACAGCAGGGCATGCTTTGCTCTCATTTATGGATGGCTTCTCAGGATACAATCAGATAGTGATGGCACCCGAAGACCGGGAAAAGACTGCATTCACCACCCCGTGGGGAACATACGGCTACCGGGTAATGCTGTTTGGGTTGAAGAACGCTGGAGCTACATATCAACGGGCCGCGACCACAATACTACATGATATGATCCACAAAGAGGTTGAGGTGTATGTGGACGACATGATTGTCAAGTCTAAAGAAAGAGAGGGCCACTACACAGCTTTGCATAAGTTTTTCCAAAGGATCAGGGAATTCCGGTTGCGGCTGAACCCTCAAAAATGTACATTTGGTGTTACAGCGGGAAAAATGCTGGGGTTTCTGATTACGCAAAGGGGCATCGAGGTCGACCCTTCCAAAATCAAGGCCATCTTAGAAATGCCCCCACCAAGGACTGAAAAGGAGGTGCGAGGCTTTCTGGGTAAAGTGCAATTCATAAGACGGTTTATTTCAAAACTAACCTTGACTTGTGAACCACTTTTTGGCCTCCTCAAGAAAGGAAAGAAGTTCCAATGGGACGGCCGATGTCAAGCTGCATTTGAACAGATTAAAGAATATCTACAGAACCCACCCGTTTTATCACCACCAGAACCGGGGAAACCGTTGATTTTGTATCTGTCAGTGACTGAGACTACAATGGGCTGCATGCTTGCACAAGAATCAGAAGATAAGGTGGAGAGAGCCATCTATTATTTAAGCAAGAAGATGCTGGAATACGAGACCCGATATACACCGCTCGAAAAAGCTTGCTTAGCTCTGGTATGGGCTACCAGGAAGCTGCGGCACTACCTGTTAGCTCACTCTGTAATGTTGGTTTCACGACTAGATCCCATCAAATATCTTTTCGAGAAACTAGCGCTTACGGGTAGGCTAGCTCGTTGGTTGCTGTTGCTCTCCGAATTTGATCTCACATATGTGACGCGCAAGTCAGTGAAAGGAAGAGCAGTGGCAGAGTTCCTTGCCGACCATCCGGTTGAGGGGGATGAAGCAGTTGAGTATCTATTCCCAGATGAAGCAATTCTGTATATCGACGATGAAATTTGGACGATGTACTTTGACGGAGCGTCAAATCAACATGGGTATGGGATTGGAGTGTTGCTGATAGCACCCGACAATTCCCGTATCCCTCTAGCCTTCAAACTCCGGTTCAAAGTCTCGAACAACGAAGCAGAATATGAGGCGTGCATTGCTGGTTTAGAAGCAGCCCTAGAACTAGGGGCAAAACGGCTGGATGTCATTGGGGATTCGAACCTTGTTGTGTCTCAAGCTAAAGGAGACTGGAAAGTAAAAGAGGAAAATATGATGATGTATCACCAGACATTGGACTTGTTGATTCCTCGGTTTGAAAAGTTAAGTTTTACTCATCTACTGAGAGAGAACAACAGGTTCGCAGATTCTTTAGCAACTCTATCATCTATGATAGACATCCCGACTGGAATCCGGATGCGTCCAGTCATCATTGATCAGAAATTTGCACCTGCCTATGAGTCGATTGCAGCCATAGATGAAGTTCAGGACGAACACCCTTGGTATCACGATATCTGGAATTTCTTGGAGAAAGAAGCGTACCCGCCAGGGGTAAATGCCAAAGACAAAAGGGCAATAAGAAGATTGGCCGTTCAGTTCATCATCTGCGGGGGTAAACTGTATAAAAGGGGTCATCTGGGAATGCATAAACTGTGCGTTGATGCAGAAGAGTCAAAGCGTCTGATGGAAGCCATCCACGGAGGAGAATGTGGAGCACACATGAATGGGGTCATGTTGGCACGGAAGATTCTCAGACAAGGTTACTACTGGTCCACCATGGAGGAGGATTGTATTGGTTTTGTTCGGCGATGCCATAAATGTCAGATCCATGCAAATCGCATGAACATCCCGCCATCAAAGCTGTACAACATGACTTCGCCATGGCCTTTTTCAATTTGGGGGATTGATGTAATCGGGGCTGTTACGCCAAAGGGGTCGAATGGGCATGAGTTCATCCTCGTAGCGATAGATTACTTTACAAAATGGGTTGAGGCCCAGTCTTATGCGGTGTTGAAGGCTTCGCATGTTGCAAAATTCATCAGGAACAACATCATCTGTCGCTACGGGGTCCCAAATGAAATAGTTTCGGACAACGGTTCCCACTTCAAGAAGGAGGTAATTGACTTGTTGGAGAAATACAATGTGGCTTTTCATAAGTCATCTACCTACCGGCCGCAAACTAATGGAGCAGTTGAGGCTGCCAACAAGAATATCAAGCGCATACTACAGAAGATGGTGGAAACCTACCGGGACTGGCCAGACAAGCTGCCGTTTGCTCTATGGGGCTACCGGACTTCAATCAGAACTTCTACAGGGGCGACTCCGTATTCATTAGTCTATGGGATGGAGGCCGTTCTACCAATTGAGATTGAGGTTCCGTCATTGAGAGTATTGGCCGAGTGCCAAATAGCCGAGGCAGATTGGCAGCAGAATAGATTCGAGGAACTCATGCTTTTTGATGAAAGAAGGTTGAAGGCACTGTACCATGTTCAGGGTTATCAACGCAGAATCGCCCGGGATTTTAACAAGAAGGTTAAGTCCAGGAATTTGAAAAAGGGAGATTTGGTACTCAAGGACAACCGAGCTCCCATCCACGACCCTAGTGGCAAGTTCAGACCTAATTGGACTGGTCCCTACATCATTAAGTCTATCTGGTCAGGTGGAGCTGTGGTTCTGATGGATCTAGATGGCTTAGAGTTTTCACAACCGATCAACATGGACAAGTTGAAGAAATACTACCCTTGAGAGGCTCGCTAGGCCGAAAACCCGAAAGGGCGACCTAGGCAAAACTCAGAGCACAAAAAATTTGAAAATATAAAAACTGAGCTCGCAAGGTTGAAAACCCGCAAAGGGCGGCCTTGGAAAAAGTTAGAGCGCAAAAGGAGAGTGAAAATACCCGAGCGAACCCAAGCCTGAACTACGTAAGGCTTGATTCCCATCCTTGGGATACGTAGGCAGCTTCATTCTGAAGTTCAGCCATAAACATTTTCCCCGATCAACTTTGTCCATTTTGATCATCTCAGTCATCCTTGTCCATCAGCATTCATCGTGATCTCCGGTGCAGTGCTATTCAGACTAGGGGCAACTTTCCGTTGCCAGAAGGTGATGTGGTACCATTCAGACTAGGGGCAACTTTCCAGTTGCTAGGATCCGGGGTTGTGCATCTCAGTGACAGATCTCAGGCATGTCCAGTTCTGATCCATATCGAAAATAGTTTTGAAAAGTTTTAATAAAAGTTGACTTTGTTCAAAATTAATCTTTTCACAACTAAGACCATTTTTGGACCAAAGCGGAAAATTTTCAGTACCACAACCTTCAATTTCATTGATTTCAAAATAGAGGTCTCCTGCTCTTGCATACAATTGAAGTTGCTTTTTTATTACACTCATAAAGAAAACTTGAAAGTACTAATAAAGCAATAAATCTGGGGCATAGTCCAGTCAGGTGTCCCTGCGCCCCCTTCCAGAGCTAGTTGAAGCCTCTGATGCCAGCCTAGGCCCAACCAGTGCTTCCTCGTTGAGCCAATCCCAGCCCTCGTCAGATAAAGTGCAACTGAAAATAGGAGTAGGGGCCAGAAGCTCTCTAACTCTCCATGCTGCGGCCTGTCGAGCCAGCTGTGCGCCTCGAACTGGAAATGTAGCCGGATACTCTATCCCCTCCGGTGGGCAAGTCTGATCACGGCCAAACTGGCGCAGAATACGGAATGGGAAATAGAACACACAATGAGTCAAGCCGATCAGTCGAATCTCGACCTGCCAGGACATGCTATAGCTCATTGCCGGGAGATTGAGCCAAGGACAACGCCACGCAATGCGATCCGCTGACAAGTTGCACATCCATTCAAACCACCATCCCTCATCAGGAGCATTGACTAGGCGTTGCCGAAAGAAGTAGCCGCGGGCTGAGTAAGTAGGGCAAGAGTCTACAACTTGCAATTTATCCATCAACCACATCTGGGGAGGGATGAAAAATGAGAGAATAAAGAATAGAGAGATGTGCGATGAGAGAAAAGTAAGATAAGGGTTTTGTGAGAAAAACCGAGCCCGAGGGCCGAGTGATGTGAGCAAATATACATGTGAGCTTGGGTGGGAAACATTACCTGTAGCAGTAGTGGACTCCCTGCAAACCTGGTTGTCTCCCGGCAGTGGAAAGCATCCAAGCCCATCAGTGTCTCGGCCAGAGTCATGGCGATACAACTCTTTCCTTCTCTCAAACCTTGGGTGACTTCAATCAAACGGATGCTATCTCCTCCGGAGCCCGAGACAAACAGAAAATGAGATAGTAGGCACAAGCAGAGGGCGTGCTGCCGGAAGCCTTGCCAATAGTGGTTGCTGCGATCACCGGCATCAGAAAATCGGTAAATCAGGCTCGGGATATCCAACATGCCATCACCAATCAGAGATCTAGCATCATGCGCATTAAGACCGCACATCCGCCCTAAGGTTTGGGCATAGCTAAAATTGAGCTGGGGCAGAATTTCCTCGCCTCGCTCGGACTCCATCAAGATTTGAAAATCTTCAAAAGTAGGACATACCTCTTGCCCGCCAAAGCTAAAGACGTGCGTCACCAGGTTCCAAAACCTTGACGCGGCATAGAGGAAAGGAAGATACAGTGGAGTCCGGCCCAGCGTGAACAGTGCATTCAAGCCAAAACCCCGGAAGTTCAACTTCTCCGAGCCATCTAAAGAAGAAATCCAAGATGTGAGATTTTCTACGAGAAATGCCTCCATTTTTGTGAGGAAAGGTGATGAAATGAATAAGGTTCAAGGGTGGGGCTTTTATAGAGGGGCAAAACACTATTTAAAGGACACGTGTCAAATTTCTGGAGGTTACGGGGGAGGTGGCCGGCCGGCCATCTATTCCAGTAGGCCGGCCACTCTCTAGTCTCCAAATGCAAAATGTTTTCGGCCGCGCGTTGGTCCTGTTTTGCCCGCCGAAAGGAAGTTTGAGGCACTTTCATGCATCGGGAATGTCAAAGGCCTCCATTTCTCTCAGTTACGGGTGCGTTCCATCATCCGGATTGTCCGTCCGAAGTTTGTTCTGTTGTATTTTGCTTATCGAGTTGTTGTTTTGTTTATCGAGTTGTAAGTTTTGTCGAGCTGTCGCATTTTGTGTTTTGAATTGTTACTTTTTGGTTACACAATTTTGTTAAGTCTTGTCTATTGAGTCGTTAACATTGTTGTACTTTGCTTATCGAGTTGTAAACTTGCTAAGATTCTGTTATTTCTTAGTGAGTCGAGTTGTTTTGATTTGTTGCGTCGGTTCATTACCTGACCCGGTAAATACACAAGGCACATTTCCATTCAAGTCCATTTTTGTGCAAAATGATGCGATGCGATGCTAAGAATTTCAAATACAAACATCTTTTCAAAAAGCTGTTTCATTCCATCATGTTTTACAACAAAATAAAGGTACAAGTTTTACAAAAAAAAAACTGCCTAATAATATGCAAAGTGCTACAAACTACTAGCCAAAAAGTAAAATAAAGCAAGAAATAACATCAGTATCCTCGGGAACGGGAATGAGGAGGCCCTCTCATCCTCTTTTGCGGGACAACCTCTGCACCATCATCACCATCCGGATCAGAGCTGTCATCCTCCGGATCCCCCTCAGCCTCGCCTCCGCTCCCGGAACCAAGACCGGAGCCTCCCTCCCCAGGAGATGTCTCTGACACACGGTCTGCGACCTCCTCCTCCTCATCCTCGACAATGGGTGCCCTGCGTCTGCGAGACGACCCCGCTCCTCGAGTTCCTCGGTAAGGCCTGGATGGCCCAGCTCCTCGAGGCCCAGTACCTCGAGCAGGTCTAGCACCTCGACCTCTCTGAGAAGGCCCTGGTGGCCCGCCTCGCGCCGGAGCATGTACGGGAGGCATCTGAAAATGAAAAGTGTAATACATCAGTACAAACATAAAAAGCAGGTACAAGTACAGTATGTGAGTGGGGTGTGTGCCAGATGTGTTCTACACAGCCTATCAGTGCAATAGAATGTTAAAGACCAGCATATCATCACAAATATGATAAATGCAAGAGAGATGAAGGGAACCTGGAAGCCCATGACGGACATCTGCGCCTCTCTACGCAGGACCATCCCCTCAAGTGAGGCTAGTATCCCAAGCATCTCGTCCATGTACTCAACTGGAGGCTACAGACACGAATGCAAAACTATCAGTAAAGGAATGGATGTCCAAATGTCCGACTGATAAATCAAAGCTGTAAAACATACCGGTGGTGAATCAGGGTCTCTGACATATCTGTGACCAGGCATCAGAGGCTCTATAGGGATCGGAGTAGTCCCATACTGCCAACTCATCAACTCGGTCGGCATATCTGGCCACCCAGGATGATCGAGAGTCGGAGGGATCGGAGGAATCGAACTACCTCTACCCCTAGACGCACCAGCCCTGCTAGAAGAGGGGATGTCTGCAGCACGAGCGCGACTCGAAGATGGTGCGCCAGTGGGCCTCAGGGGTGGAGCCCGTACTCCCGTCAAGGGGGGCATCAGATATATGCGGCGATAGGTGGCGTAGTTCCCCTCAATGAGATGTAATAAAGCATCGGTGCCCTGCATGTCCCTAGTGACCTCCTCAGTAGATAGCCTGTCGGCAGTCCGCATAGTGGGTGGAGGCACAGCAGGAGGGTCTTGAGAATCATACCCCCACACCTGACGCTGAAAGCGTTCCCCCAAGAACCAAGCCCTGCCGACTGGTCCCTCGAGCAGGAACCTATACTGGGAACTAGTCGACCCTCCGGGGTACTGATTCTCGAGATCGTCGCCAAAGACTGCCTAGGGTTGCCAGGTGATCTGCGGATAACCAGTGTACAAATCAATCAGAAATCAAGAAATACAAAGCAGATCAAAGATGAAAATGAAAGGAATTAAGAGTTCTGAAATACCTCTGTCGCGCGCACGGTGTCGAAGTACTGTCGCAGAGAGAAGAGAGTCTCTCGAGGCCTCGATAGGTGCTCGCCCTCAAACATCAATGAAAACGGAGTCATAGGAGGTCCTGCCACCTCCATCTCCGGGGCTAATGTGGGAAAATATGCATATACCCATAGCTGAGAAAAGCAGTGCGGAATGTGAATACAAAATGCTAAAGGCAGAATACAGAATGCAAAGTGCGCCGTGTGTGCAGTGAATAAGTAATGAGGAGCAAAAATGTAAATCAAGAGGACAGAATGTACCTCCCAAGCTCTCCAGTAGCCGCCGAGTAAGTCCCCCCGCGTGCGAGAGACTGCGCTCATGTAACAATAAAGGGTAGCCAGGCCAGCGCCGCCCCAATCATACTGATTGACCTGTGATAGGTCTACTAGGGCACTCAAGAGATACAGCCCGACCATGTTCCCTCTATCAGCAAACAGAGTGGTGCCAAAGAGGAACATGAGGAAACCACGGGTATACTGCTCGACCTCCTCGGGAGACTCAGGCTCCATCTGTGGCCGCCGGAAATGGGAAGAGAACCAAGTATACCGAACCCTCCCGGAAGCTCTGTCTACAGGCGGGAGTGCCCCCAATAGATGTATCCAAGCAGCCTCCCACTGACCCATGTCTTCGTCGTAGGGAATGGGTCCACCGCCTATGTCTAGGCCGGTGAGTACAGCGAAGTCCAGTGGGGTCATGGTCATATCCCCGGTCGCAGAAAAATGGAAAGAATTGGTGGTGTCCCACCATCTCTCCGCCAGAGCAGCAAACAATGTCCTACTGATAAGACAGTGAGATAACCCCCTGCAGAATGGTCCGAATCCTGCAAAGTCAACCAAATCCCGGACAGCTTCCGGAAGCTCAGCATACCACTCCCTCGCGGCGGTGGAGCCATACCCTCGCACGGTGCGAGAACCAACCTGCGTTCAGAATGAATACATGTGTTCAGTACGCAAGGAAATACAAGCTGTGTGCAAACTGAAATGAACAAGCTGTGTGCAAACTGAAATGAACAAGCTGTGTGCAAACTGAAATGAACAAGCTGTGTGCAAATGAAATGAATGAGCTATGTACAAATCAGTGGGCTGTGTGTTCACTTCAAATCTGGGCTGCGTGTTCAGTAAATCAGAGTTTAGGGCTGTGTGTTCTATTCTCAATCAGTGGGCTGTGTGTTCACTTCAAATCTGGGTTGTGTGTTCAGTAAATCAGAGTTTAGGGCTGTGTGTTCTACTCTTAATCAGTGGGCTGTGTGTTCACTTCAAATCTGGGCTGCGTGTTCAGTAAATCTGAGTTTGGGACTGTATGTTCTACTCTTAATCAGTGGGCTGTGTGTTCACTTCAAATCTGGGCTGCGTGTTCAGTAAATCAGAGTTTAGGGCTGTGTGTTTTACTCTTAATCAGTGGGCTGTGTGTTCACTTCAAATCTGGGCTGCGTGTTCAGTAAATCAGAGTTTAGGGCTGTGTGTTCTACTCTCAATCAGTGGGCTGTGCGTTCACTTCAAATCTGGGCTGCGTGTTCAGTAAATCAGAGTTTAGGGCTGTGTGTTCTATTCTCAATCAGTGGGCTGTGTGTTCACTTCAAATCTGGGCTGTGTGTTCAGTAAATCAGAGTTTAGGGCTGTGTGTTCTACTCTTAATCAGTGGGCTGTGTGTTCACTTCAAATCTGGGCTGCGTGTTCAGTAAATCTGAGTTTGGGACTGTGTGTTCTACTCTTAATCAGTGGGCTGTGTGTTCACTTCAAATCTGGGCTGCGTGTTCAGTAAATCAGAGTTTGGGGCTGTGTGTTCTACTCTTAATCAGTGGGCTGTGTGTTCACTTCAAATCTGGGCTGCGTGTTCAGTAAATCAGAGTTTAGGGCTGTGTGTTCTACTCTTAATCAGTGGGCTGTGTGTTCACTTCAAATCTAGGCTGCGTGTTCAGTAAATCAGAGTTTGGGACTGTGTGTTCTACTCTTAATCAGTGGGCTGTGTGTTCACTTCAAATCTGGGCTGCGTGTTCAGTAAATCAGAGTTTGGGACTGTGTGTTCTACTCTTAATCAGTGGGCTGTGTGTTCACTTCAAATCTGGGCTGCGTGTTCAGTAAATCAGAGTTTGGGACTGTGTGTTCTACTCTTAATCAGTGGGCTGTGTGTTCACTTCAAATCTGGGCTGTGTGTTCAGTAAATCAGAGTTTAGGGCTGTGTGTTCTACTCTTAATCAGTGGGCTGTGTGTTCGCTTCAAATCTGGGCTGCGTGTTCAGAAAATCTGAGTTTGGGACTGTGTGTTCTACTCTTAGTCAGTATGTGCTGTGTGCTCATTTTCAACTTCGGGCTGTGTGTTCGGTGAATCAATGTTTGAGCCGTGTGTTCAATTTCTAACTAATGTGTACTGTGCGTTCACAATCAGTCAATGAGCTGTGTTCATGAAATTCAAGTGGCTAAGTCACATGCTCAGGATGCAAGTACTATGTCATAAGCTAAACTGTGTGTCTAAGCATGGCAAAGGTACAAAATGCACAAAAGATACAGAAAATAAAGTAAAATACCTCTGCATCGTGGGAGAGGTGCTGCTCCGGCTCTCGCAGAAGAAGATCCCCTGGTACCCGATCGTTGAACTCGGTGAAATGACGGAAAACGGCTCGCGGACGCCTATGTACCGCTGGGGCGTATCGATCGGGAATAAAAGGGCAAACCCTCGAGGGCAATGTCATAATATCAAAATCATCTCCGGCGCCGGGAAAACCTCCACCGTGAGGGAAATGACCCGCCATGTCAAGAAATCTGCAAAGAGAAGCAAAAATGAGCAAAATGAGCCAAAATTGGAAAAAGTCAACAAAAGTCAACTCTCGGGAAATGAAAAGTCAACAAAAGTCATCTCCCAAAAAAATCTTCCAAATAATGAGACAAACTTACCTCAAGTGGTGACAATGAGAAGAGAAGCCCCGGAATCAAAATTTAGTCGGCTCAAAGTGCTTAACGTTGGAAGATTTCGCGAAAACAACTTGCGTAGAAGGCCGGAGGACGCGTATAAAATGCAGATTTGAAGGAGAAAATGGTTTAGGGAGCAAGAGAAGAAGATTTCACGGCTGTGGTGTGATTTCGGAGTGAGTGGGCAAGTGTATATATAGGAATCTCCAAAATGACCAAAATGCCCCCGCTTTTGGCAGGTGGCCGGCCGGCCACCTTTTCTGGCTGGCCGGCCATTTGCTTTTCCTCCCCTGGCCGATGGCCTCTCCTAGGGCAATGAGCTGGCCGACCATGGTCCCCACCCCCTCCCCTACCTCTCTACAAATTTTGAGGAAAATCGGAGTTCCCGGGACCTGAAAAAGTTCAAGAAAAGTGCACTTTCTGGCGCCGAATTGCTCCACCGGAACTTCAATTGCAATTTCTGACATGTGTCTCATCATTATTCATCAAAATCAGAGTGTATCCTTTTTAAACATGTTGTGACCTCTCCGGGAGGTGAATCAGAGGCCGCGATCGAGTTGCCGTCGCCGAAATGCGCGTTTCCCAGCTCGTTGTTGCGCAACAAACAGGCACCCTGATTTGTGCTCGTTTTGCATTATTTGGCTCATAATTTGCATTCTCATGAATGTTTTGCATTGTCATGCGTGATTTCTTGGTGTACCATACTTCTGTGCTTAAACATGCGTTGTCACGCATTATCTTTTCTTACATTGCGATGCATCCACTCGCCGACACTGCGTGTGTCAAACTTTCAGAATCACAGGAATCACATTGAATATATGTTGTTGGCATATTGTTCTTGTTGAATTTCTCTATTTTGCAGGCACGATATTGTATGTACGGTTCATTTGAGGCTGGTGCGACCAGACGAATCACGCAGGTATCGTATCTTCTCCGTGTGAGACGCGACGAGAATTGAATAATTCTCCGCATTCCTAACTGCATGAAATGTAGTCGTTGCTTTGCATTCTTGCTTAAAACTGTTGCATCTATTTGTCAATACTTGCTTCATTACAGCTTGCTGCATTTGCATGATCATCTGGCTCTGTGCATGTCGCTTTGCATTTTGCCCCCCCTTTGCCTGCGGGCACGCCTGCGGGCACATCTCTGTTCATCTTGTATGATTGTCTAAGTCTTCGGCCTTGTCAAAAATGGGTCGTCTCTGGGCTTTCACATTCACTCCCGTCACTTCTTGACTTCCGAGTTCTGTCAAAGAGGGGCAACTGTAGACACCCCATTTTTGACCGACCTTAAGACTCAGACGTCAACGATTGAGCGCTCGGTGATGTTGTATATCGTGCTCGTTCAGAAGTCTCAGAGTCGCGGCCGTGCGCCCTGCCTCCAAACTCCCGAACTCTCTTCTGTGCCTTGTCTCGGTTTACGAATCAGACTCGGTTTTCTCTGTTTCTTTTCCTGAGGGAAGGGAGAGGTCCCGTAGACCATCTCTCAGTGGCCGTGGGCTACATTTCGTGGCCGTAGGCCATTTTGCCCATTTCGGAGCCCGGTTCCCAGTTTTCGGAGCCGTCAGGCCGTGTGCCTCGGTTCGGGACAGCCCAACCATCTCCGATTTCTCCAGTTTTTGGCATGCATCTCATTTACCCCCTTTCAAGGGACACTGGGGTCTCAGATACCCACTTCGTGGCCGAACGCCACTTTCGGTGCTTACCGCCTATTTTCGGGACCCCGAACCGCGCGGTTTTGGGCCCCGAGCATTCATTTTGCATCGGTTTTTGCTCATTTTCAGCGAGTACCTCTGTTTTATCATACCGAGGGACACTGGGGTCTCAGATACCCACTTCGTGGCCGAACGCCACTTTCAGTGCTTACAGCCCATTTTCGGGACCCCGAACTGCGTGATTTGGGCCCCGAGCATTCATTTTGCATTAGTTTTTGTTCAATTTTGGCAGGTACCTCTGTTTTAGCACCAGGAAGATCACTGGAGGGTAGGAGGACAGCAATTGTCTCAGAATTTTGCTCCTCCGGCATCCGTTTTGCTCACTTTCGGGCTAATGTTGAACACCCTAGGGATATTTTCTTCGAGCCGAGACTACATATTTGTGATGAGGGGACATGGGAGGACCCTAAAAAGTGGTGGTCGGCCAGTAATTGTGATTTTCACTTTTGAGCCTCTCTTTCAAATGCAATGTTGTGTCTCCTGTTTCAGAGTTGCCAAATTCCAACCATGGGGTCTTGTTCTATACACATGGGAGGACCCTAAAAAGTACTGGTCGGCCAGTAATTGTTACTTTCATTTTTGAGCCTCTCCTTCAAGTTCAATGTTGTGACTCCTGTTTCAGAGTTGCCAAATTCCAACCTTGGAACCTTGTTCTACACACCTGGGAGGACACCAAAACATGGTGGTCGGCCAGCAATTTTTCACTTCTTTTTTTGGCCATGGCCGGCCGGCCAGGGGGAGTGGCCGGCCGACCAGTTGGGGTGGCCGGCCGGCCACCTTCAAGAAATCCACCTGGCCGGCCAGCTTTCTGCTTTTGAACCCTTTACAGCTGTCCAGCTGCTTTTCAAAATATCCCTGTCCTCTGAGGGATATTTTGGGAGGGAAAGCTTGGGTGCATTTCCCTCCCCTTTTACACCCCTTTCTTGCCCATTTAAGGGGCTGAAATCCTTCTTTGCTAGGGTTAGAAAAATTCTCCTCAAGAAGACTTAGCCATTTGCCTCCATTTTCATCTCCAAAAACCTCAAAAACCTTCAAGTCTCTAGCTCATTCCTTCATCAACACCAAGCCTCACCATCATCACTTCCATTCCAGTAGCAAAAGGAGGTTTTTCAGAGGCTAAGGACCAGCAAATTCAAGCTAAGAAGCATCAAAAGACTTGTCTTCAAGGGTAAGTCTTCATTTCCCTTTTTCTAGCACATTTTTGCATCAATTCTTTACCCTACTTGCTCTCTGTTTTGGGCTCCGAACCCTACTGATTTTGTGCTTATTTTGAGCCCCTCTACAACATTGTAGAAGGGCTCAACCTTGTTTGACACCTTTATGATGCACCTCTTTCAATATCACTCTTTGTGCCAATATTTTGCATGCTTTGTTTAGATCATGAGTGATCCATTTTTGAGCCTTATATAAACTTTGAGTGGGCTTATTTTGAGCCCCTCTCCAACATTAAAGAAGGGCTCAACCATGTTTGGCCTCTCTATCATGCACTTGCTTTGTAATTTTCCATATTTACCGTAAAATTGCATGGTTTATTTGGTCTATTTGAAGTCTGATTTTGAGCATTCCATAAACTGTGATTAGGCTCATTTTGATCCCCTCTACAACATTTTAGAAGGGCTCAACCGTTTTTGGTGCTTCCATGCATGACCTATCTTTATATCCCCTATTTGGTCCATATCTTGCATGATTTTTTAGGCCATTCTTGCTTCTGTTTTTTGTCATCATCAGGTCTGGAAATAGTCTTAAAATGACCCATTATTCATGTTTTGTTAAGGGTCTTTTTCTGTTTGGTGAATGCTTGGTGCACTTCTCTTTATAGCCCTCTTTTGGCTCATATTTTGCATGCTATGTTTTCCATATTTGTACACTGTTTTGAGGGCTGCCATAAGCTGTAAATGTTCATATTTTTGGACTCTCTTCACTGTTGTAGAACTGTGTTTTTCAGTTTGGGCATTGTATATACCACTTGCTTCATAATCTTCCACTTTTTCCCCATTTTTGCATGCTGTTTTTTCCATATTTGTGATTGTTATTTGGCCATTCTTTGTACTGAAAAAATGCTATTTTAGGGACTGCCTAGCATCTTTCTTTACACTTCATATCCATATTCTGCATATTTGGCATAGCTGCAAGTCATTTCGGGCGCATAGCATAGCATTTTGGGCATCGGGTGTGATTTTACTTTAATTCGGGGGCTGTTTTGCATCATTTTAGCTGCTGAAATTTGCATTTTTCCATGTGTCATTTGCCACGTCTCATTTCGTACATCATTTCATGCCTTCGGGCCATGCCTCGGTTTGCGTGCCCGTGTGCACGCATTTCGAGGCACTTCATTTTCATCCATCGGCGGCTTATGTGAGTGTGGTTGAGGCCCTCTCATGTTGGTGTAAGCCCATATTGCATCGCATATCCCATTTTAGTCCTGTTGCATTCCGTATGCCATTTTCTCGGTTTGCGTGCCCGTGGGCACGCATTTCGAGACATCTCATTTTAGTCTCATTGTATATCATATTTCAGGCCGTTTCATGCCTTAGTGTCATTGCCTCGGTTTGCGTGCCCGTGTGCACGCATTTCGAGGCACTTCACTTTTATCCGACGGCCTCTTACGTGAGTGTGGCTGAGTCTCTCTCATGTCAGTGTAAGTCCATTTGGCATTCTGTATGTCATTTTAGTCTCATTGCATTTCGTATGCCATCGTCTCAGTTTGCGTGCCCGTGTGCACGTATTTCGAGGCACTTCATTTCCATCCATTGGCCTCCTATGTGAGAGTGGCTGAGACTCTCTCATGTTGGTATAAGCCCATTTTGCATTGTCATGCCATTTTAGTCTCATTACATCGCGTGTGTCATTTTCTCGGTCTGCGTGCCTGTGTGCACGCATTTTGAGGCATCCCGTTTTCATCAGCATAGTGCATACTAGGCTGTATCTTAGATTGCATTCATGCATCACCTCGGTTTGCGTGCTCGTGTGCACGCATTTCGAGACGTCTCATTTTAGTCTCATCACATTGTGTATACCATCGCCTCGGTTTGCGTGTCCGTGTGCACGCATTTCGAGACATCTCATTTTAGCATCATTGCATTGTGTATGCCATTGCCTCGGTTTGCGTGCCCGTGTGCACGCATTTCGAGACACTTTATTTTCATCCGTCGACCTCTTACGTGAGTGTAGCTGAGGTCTTCTCATGTTAACATAAGTCCAATTTGCATCCTGTATGCCATTTTAGTTCTATTTCGTTCCGTATGCCATTGCCTCGGTTTGCGTGCCCGGGTGCACGCATTTCGAGGCACTTCAGTTTTATCCGACGGCCTCCTATGTGAGTGTAGCTGAGGCCCTCTCATGTTGGTATAAGCCCGATTTGCATTTTCCATATCATTTGCATTGCGTATGCCACCGCCTCGGTTTGCGTGCCCGTGTGCACGCATTTCGAGGCACTTCATTTTTATCCGACGGCCTCTTATGTGAGTGCGGCTGAGGCCCTCTCATGTTAGTGTAAGCCCAATTTGCATTTGGAGTGCCATTTCATGCTTTAGTGCCACCGCCTCGGTTTGCGTGCACGTGTGCACGCATTTCGAGGCACTTCTTTTTTTATCCGACGGCATCCTATATGAGTGCGGCTGAGGCCCTCTCATGTTGGTATAAGCCCATCATTGCATTTCACGTGTCATTCCGCATTTCTCGGTTCGCGTGCCCGTGGACACGCATTTCGAGGTACCTCATTTTCATAGCATCATGCATGCTAAATTATATATTCGATCGCATTCATGCCTATTTGCATTGCATTCATACATTTCCTCGATTTACGTGCCCGTGTGCACGCATTTCGAGGCATCTCATTTTCATCTGCATTGTGCATACTAAGTTGTATCTTAGGTTGCATTCATGCATATCATGCATATTGCATAGTGTTCGGGATAGGAGTTAGCCCGGGCACGGGAAACGAGGCACGTTTCGTACTCCGAGTGACGGAACGGATCTCAATCCCCAAGTCACCGACACTCCGGATTACCCATGATGGAGTTAGGTTTTGTCGTAGCATTCATGTGCATTCATCCTATATTGAGTTGTGCAATTCGGCTCCTCGGCCATCATGCATCGATATGCGTGATTGGTGGCACGAGGATCGAGGCATGCATATATTCGTGAAATACATTGCTATGCCCCTTTCCTGCTCTCTGTTGCAGCAAAATGAAGAATCAGCAACTTTTCGGAGTCTGGCACGCATTTCAAGAAAAATGCAAACAGAGGCTAATCGGGGCACCGCCGTGGATTTCCGCGCAAAGGCATCCGGGCATGCATCATTTCATCATCCGGAGCAGAAGCAAGGCAGTCCCTGGCTTGCACGCCAGTTTTACAGCTTTTCTTAGTCAATCTGTTAATTAATTAGGAATTTGTGTATTATTCGGACTCTATTATTTCGGACTGTACTATTCTTTTATTCGGACATTCGGACTGTATATTTATTCGGACCCTCTGTGCGAGGGCATAATTGTAATAAGTGTGGGTGAGTGTGATGTATGTCTTCCACCCCCACGTCTTTCTCCCTTTTATTTATCTGCTTACGATGGTTAGATATAGGGCATATTTCAATTAGCATACAGTATGACAGCATGTTTGCATCATTCATCTGTTTTGCATGCACCGGGCTCGGCGCATCATACAAACTGCATCGTATTTCAATTCCAAGTTGAATACACGTTAGCTGTAGCATTTCATATGCCATGTTTAGAATAGCCGAGCCTGCTATAGTTTGCATCTTTGCATGTGTTGCATTAGGCAATTCTGCGTATCTAGGATCATGCATGGATTTCTAATCAGCTTCTGTTTTGGCTTGGAGTACTCGGTAAGTTTTATACTTTAGCATCCTTGCATGCGTGTGAGTGTTGCCATGATAGCATGCTTACCACGAGGCTATGTGCTTATGTGATATATCTGCCTGAATGCCTGTGGGTGAAGGTTGAGTTATTTGAATTGGGACAATGCATTGACTGTTTGTTTTAAGCCCACCAGATAGTGGCAACATCACTGTTTTCTAAGCCCACCTGAGGGTGGCAAATCCGCATTTTAGCCTACCTGCGGGTAGCACCATCACACCATTTTCAAACAAACAAACATGAAATGTTTTGTTCCAATTCAGACGGCCCAGTCTATACTTGTTTGCTGCGAGCATCACATAGTAACCTAGGCTAATAACCGGAATAAGAGCATACAATGTTTTCAAAAACAGATATCATGGTTAGTAGAGGCCGGTCTTTGACCGGGCGAGCGGGGGTGCTCACGAAGTGACCTTCCCCAATCGTACCCAAGTTCCCGAGCCGATGCAACTTTGGTGATGACGGACACGTGGCCTTTGGCACCGAGTCAGGGTTTCCTAAATTTCCCATTAAAAAAAAAACATTTAGGTGGCGACTCTGTATCTGGCAAAGCAGTCCATGTTTGGCACTTCTTTCAAAAAAATCTGTTTTCAAAACGATTTGCCGGATTTGGACTCTTTGGTTCGAGATTTAGAACCGTGACATTTGAGTCCTTCGAACTGTAGTAACCCAATATCGAACCAGAACGGGGGGGACTCGCACTCCTGCCCCCGGATGCGTTCGGGGACGTCTACAGTAGGGCTGTTGGATAGGATGACTCGGGGCTCGTTCTTGGTTGGGTGGTATGTTTGGAGGTAGTGGAGGAGGCATAAGAAGATTTCTTTAGAGTAGAGCATTAATTAGGGCTTGGTTTTGCTCGGCGAGGCGGTTAATGCTGTTGGTGAGCTCGGTGAAGTACTGTGGTGGGTTGTTTGGGTTGGGAGGGTTGGCTTGGTGGTCGGCAACATTGTGGTGAGAAGTCATGGATCTAGTTGTGACCATCTACCTTGGTGGGTGACAGGAAGAGATTATCAAGAAAGGGTCTCCGGTGACAATGAGCACAACTGGCGCGTGGAGCAAAAAGGATTCCCACAGACGGCGCCAACTGATGATACAGCGTGTTCTAGAGGGAACGGGTCGGATTGATCCACGCTTCTTTAACCGGTGCCGAAGGTACCAAGCCCACCGGAAGACTTGCACAAGAGTTCAACGGGGAATGGGGAGTCCCCCAGCGAACCCTCCGACGAGCAAGTTAGAAAAAAAGATAGAATGTAGGGATAGATTAGAGATAGAAAGCTTAACATTCTTCTTGTCTTCAACGTCTGCTTATATCCTCTGGTAATCATTTCGTTGTCCCTTCCGACCTGTTGCCATGACCGAAAGTCTATGCTCTAGCTTGCCTTGTTCATGGTGAGGCCGTTCTGTCTCGACGGGGAGGGCTTATCGCAATAAATGCTATAAGGGCCTTCATTAATGGCTGATGTGCAGTGTAATAACTTTGCAGGATCTTTGTCTGCTTATGTGGCTTGTCCTTCTCTTACCACGTGTTTAGGTGCTATTGGTTCTTAATGCCATGTTGAGCTCCAGCAGTGTTGGGGCCTTAATATCTGAGTTATGTATTGGGCCCTAAACGGTGGGCTGTATCCTGTATGGGCTTACCCATGTCACTTCATATTTAGTTAATTGATCGGATCTAATTTTTGTGAATGACTTATTTAAAAAATTATATTTACCATTGATATAAATATGATTTGATTAAGTGGCTATCGCTATCTAATTAATATAATTTTTTTATAAAAATGAATTATTCGGTGAGTTTTACATATTAAAGGTTCGAATCATCGAAATATGACTCGTGATGGGCGCTCACGCGCCTAACAACATGTTCCAGTTCAATCTTAGGCTGGAAAGAAGGCTGGCCCAAAAATTAGACTCAATTTTTAAACTCAATGATATGATAATCAATTAGAATATTAAAGGCAATACTCTTTCTCATAATTTCTCCTATTATCAACCAATCATATTAATTACACACTATCAATTTTAGAAATGAGAAAATTAGTTTAAGATCCCTTTCCTATTTTTAGTAATGAAAGAGATCCATAATATTATTTTGTGATATCTAAGATCTTTTGTAAAACAACTATATCTGATTTACATCACGTATTGTAGACACACACACACACACACATATATATACACGGGCACACAAAATAATAAAGAAGAGAAGAAATAGAAGAGATCTGAAGAGAGAAAGAGAGAGAAACGATTGAGAGTGACATGAGAGACGTGGAAGAATATCAGTAAGCCAACAATATCCATGGAAGATGACTTCCCTAGGGCAACGTGGAGGTGGCTCTTCAAGGCAATGGCGTGCGAATCTGATCTGATCAGAAGAGAAGGAGGTGTCAGTGACAAAGGAGGAGGCTGAGGCAAAGAACGAAAAACCGATGAGTTCTTGATCGAAAAATCGAACACTTCTTTTACTAACAATGTAATTCAACCATTCTTGACCTAACTCATAGAGTTTGTCGGCTTCTCGGGGGTCTTTGAGCTCCACGAAGTCAGATATGTGAGAGAGAAAGAGAATTCATGGAGAAAAGATGAGTTGAGGTAAGAGGGAAATATAGAGAGATCTCTGAGATTGCGACGGCGATGGGCATACCACTGAGTTCTAAAAGATGGTGGGTGTTGAACGCGATCTCAGCTGGCATCCATGGCCTGACATGTGGAAGACAGTGGGACACCTGTGTTTTCCACGTGACATTCTCTTTTTTTACATGCTTTCTCTGTTTTTGGAGCTTGAGTATCTTCTTCGCTCTCTGTTGGCTGATTTACAATACGTGATGTAAATCAGATACACTTGTAGCTTTGATCATACTACTGAGTTCTAGAAGATATTATGTTCAATTTGTTTCGCTATCTGGATAGTCTTTGAATTTTGTGATTAGTTAGCTATAGTGTGAATTGTTGAATTGTTTTGATAGGTATAAATTTTGGAATAGAATTGTTGGATAAGCTAAGACATAGGTTTTCTTCACAGATAAATTTGTGAAGAAAGTCAAAGAAATTCTTTATGAACAAAGTCAAAGATTTCTAAACACATTTCCACCCATTGATTTGAGTGTGGTATTGTTTTGAGTTTTCAAATTATAATTTCACACCCACTTTTGAAAACTCCTTTTAGGCGAGAAAATTTGACTAACCCGGACCTCTCCTCAGACATCTGTCCGGTTGATCGGAACAGTGTTAGTTTTTTTTGTTTTTTTGTTTTGTTTTTTTTTGTGCACATGTTATTTTTATATTTTAAATAAAAAATATATCTAATTTTTTTTTAAATTTTTTTTTTATGAGTTTTGAATAGGATTTTGGATTGCGTGTTTAGTTATGAGGTGTAAGTTTTTAAATTAAATATCATATGTCACATCATTCATTTCAAAACTTATTTCCAAACAAATTTTCCACATTCAAATCATAATTTCAAAACTCGCAAATTCAAAATACAACTTTATTTTCAAATCATATTTCTAAAACTCTTCCAAACGCAACCTTTAATTTTCTTTGAACAAAGCTAGAGAAATTTGTGAACAATATTGGAGAAATTTTAATTTTCTCTGATTTGAACCCAGAGTAATTCTCTATACATAATGAGACAAATTTTTTTAGTTTGGAGAGAATTTCTTTGGATTGAATTTTTTCTGAATCGATTTGAGATACTTTAGACATTATGAAAATATTAAATGTCTTTTATATTATAAAATTTTAATATCAGAGAAGCTAAAAATAAATCTTCATTAAAAATTAAGTTTAAAAAAAATAAAAACGTCTTAAATTCTAATAAAAAAGTTCTAAGAGCTCTAATTGAGAATAGATCCCACTATAATAATGATGTTTGTGTTTTTTTTTTTTTTGGGTTAAATTTTCTATGTCATTAGATTCATTAAAGCTCCTTCATTTAGAGCATCTCCAATGGTTTGCCATTGGAGCTGCCATTGCTATATATAGCAGCTGCTATTGAATTTTGATGCTCCAATGGCAAAACATAGCAGCTGCTAAATTTGAGAAATGCCAAAGCTTGTGTTGATACAAGCTTTGGCAGCTGCCATTCATGCCAACTCAGCCAAAACCAACGGTTTCCCTCTCTCCCTCCTTCCTTCCCTCCCTCCCTCCCTCCCTCCATGTCAACTCAGCCAATTCATCAAACAAACAGATTCACAGATTCACAGAAAAAAAATTATTATCTATTTAATCAAACAGATTCACAGAAAAAAAACAAATCCAAAAAAATGACAGATTCACAGATTCATCAAACAGATTCAAACAAATCCAAATCCAAAAAAATTACAGATTCATCAAACAGATTCACAGAAAAAAAAAACTGATTAATTCACAAAAAATTGAATTGATGAATTGAACTGATTAAAAATTGATGAAAAACTGATTAAAAATTGAAAATTTAAAAACTGATTAAAAAATTAATTCACAAAAACTGATTAAAAATTGAACTGATTAATGCCAAAGCTTGAGATCAGTGGACCTGTTAAAGCTTTGGCTTGAGATCAAGGCTTCAGGGCATGTCTATTAACATCACAACAAACCAAGTTCTTCACTGCACTAAGCAAATCTTTTGCTTTAACAGGTTCACCAAGGCAAATGCAAAGCTTATTCATAGTATGACACAGGGCTTGAGATCAGTAGAGAGATCAGTGAAGATCTGTGAAGATCAGTTTCAGTGAAGATCAGTGAAGATCGGGATCGAGATCAGTGAAGATCTGTGAGGATCTGTTTCACTACTCTGGAAGATCAGTGAAGATGGGGACCAAGATTAGTGAAGATTTGGAAGATTTGAGGAGAGGAGATCAGAAAAGATGAGAGAAATATGAAGATCGGTGAGGGCAATAAAGGGAGGGAGAGAGAGAGAGAGAGAGAGAGAGAGAGAGAGAGAGAACTTGGTGTATAGATAGATAGATCCGACTCAAACAAGAGGGCATATAGATAGATAGATGCACGGATTGTTCTAGATAGATGGATGGATGGAGCCGTTGGATCATATAATCCAACGGTGCTATTTTGTGAAAGGAATTTGAGCAATGGCTCTTTTTCATCCTTTTTCAAACAACAGCTATAAATTAACGGGTATTTTTTCCAAACGGTCATATTTTGTATTTCTATAAATAAAAACTCTTCATCTCAATTTCATTTCACACCAAACATTTTAAATTTTATTTTTCTTTTCTCTTCTCTTTATTTGAATTTTATTTCACACCAAACTTCACAAATTATTTTCTTCTTTGTTTTTTCACACAATCACTATGGAAGGTTCATCAAAAATGAAGAGAGGAAAATCATTTACCACTCAAGAAGATGTGGCAATTTGTAGAGCTTGGTGTCACATTACTGAAGACCCAATTGTTGGGAATTCACAATCTCATGCTCATTTTTGGGGAAGAATTTTTGAAAATTATTGTTCATTGCAGAATGATCGCTCAAGAACACACGTGTCTATCTCATCTCGATGGGGTGTAATCATGAAATGTTGTAACAAATTTCGTGGGTGTCTAGCGCAAGTTGAAAATCTACATCCAAGTGGAGCGTCACAAGTTGATATAGTAAGATTTCATTTCCATTTATTATGTTAGTTTTTTTATTTGTCTTACATAAAAATTAACTGATTAATTAATTTAATATTTTATTGATATAGATGCTTCAAGCAAAACTGTTATACCATCAAGATGAAAACAAACATTTTCTTTTTGAACATTGTTGGCCAATCTTGCAAAACAATATCAGGTGGCAAGATGTAACTCCTACGAACACGGTGAAGTCAAGAATACATACACCGTTTTCCCCTAATTCAACCCCTGATTCCCCTATGGATAACTGCATTTCTCTTGAAGATGACACCAGTCCAAGTGTTGGTAACAATCCAACTGTCGGTGAGGGCAGTGTCTCTGCAAGGGGTAAAAGGCCGATGGGTAGGAAATCTGCAAAAGAATTATTTCGGAAAAATCAAGTCGCTCAAGCTGAAGTTCAAAAAATGAGCACACAATTGGACACATTTAACCAATACCTTGCTGAGAAGGAAAAGAAAAAAGATGAAAGAGAAGAAAAAAGGATTCAAGCACTGCAGGAGATGAAAGAACTTGAGATGAAAAAACATGAGTTTGAGATCAGAAAACAAGAACATGAGATGAAAAAGGAAGAACATATGATAATGACTACGGATATTTCTCATTTGCACCCTCAGATGAAAGCGTATTACACAATGCGAAAAAATGAGATTTTCGCCAAGTGATCCTCAAATGTGAGCAGCCCAAATTTTTATTTCCCCCTATCTCCTGATGAATAATTATAGGATAAATGTTAGTCTTTATTTTTTGCAATATCATTTATTTTTTAATGTAATTTTTAGTCTTTATTTGCAATGCAGTTTTTATTTTGTAATGAAATTTCATGTTTTTTTTTTTTTTGTGTGAGTATTTTGTACTTCACAATGTAATATTATTTTTTCAATGTATAATGTCCACTAATTTGTATTATAATTTAATATTTTCAATAAAGTATAATGCAAAAAAATAAATATATTTTTTCAAATGATAGCAATAAAAAGATAAAATACTTTAGCTGATATTAAATGAAGATAATTTTATTATAATAAAAAGACATTATAATATAAATATATAATTTTTTTCAATTTTTTCAATTTTTCATATTTTTTATATTTGTCTCGTTGGGAAAAATATAAACATATAATTTTTTTAACAAACAGGTACAAAAATGTCATAAAAGACAAAAAATAAACAAAAATAAAATCACAAAAAACCTATATCCAAACAACACCTACAACATTGGAGGGAAAGTTGGTTGAGATTTGCCAAAGATAGCAAATGACCATTGGAGCACAGTTGCTATAATTTGGCAAAATAACACTATTCATTACCAAATTATAGCAATAGCAATAGCAAAATAGCGACTACCATTAGAGATGCTCTTAAGGATGTATCATTGTTAAAAGAATTATTTGTATATCATTTTCCAATCAAAACATTTGTCAAAAAAAAAAAAAAAAAACAGAAAATGATGAAGTATTGAACAAGAACAATACTAGAAATCATGAAAAAAATATCATAAAATATATTATAAAAATTTTCCATCTCTTAATTAGTCTGTAATGTTTTTCTTAATTAGTCTGTAATGTTTTTGTAATCAAAGGTGGAGAATTTTCATCACCATTGGTGAAGAATTTTCACGATCATTGTCATTTTATTTTTTTTTCGTAGCATTACTCATTCAACAAAGGCGATGTGATTCATCAAGAATTCCACTGCAACTCCTCTCCACCTTGGCCACCTCTCTCTCTCTCTCTCTCTCTCTCTCTCACTCCAAAATCCAGACAATCCCCAAAAGCCAAAAAACGACTCCATCACTAGGCATCATCATCAATTCCCATCTCACTCTCTCTCTCTCTGTCTCTCAAAGCAACGCAAACCAACCATGGCGGAATTCCTAGACCTAGAAACCCAAGACGCAGTCCGAATGCCATGGAACGTCCTCCCAGGCACAAAGCAAGAATCCTCCAATTGCGTCGTCCCAATCGCTTCCATCTACACCCCTCTCAAGCCCTTCCCTTCCCTCCCACTCCTCCCCTACTCTCCTCTCCGTTGCCGCACTTGCCGATCAGTCCTCAACCCTTTTTCCATCGTCGATTTCGCTTCCAAGATCTGGATCTGCCCCTTTTGCCTCCAACGCAATCACTTCCCTCCTCACTACCACTCCATCTCAGACGATAACCTCCCCGCCGAGCTCTTCCCCCAGTACACCACTATCGAATACGAATCTCCTTCCGAGAAATCCAATGTCCCTCCTGTCTTTCTCTTCGTCATCGACACTTGTATGATCGAAGAGGAAATTGGGTTTTTGAAATCGGCCTTGTCTCAGGCTGTGGGGCTTTTGCCTGAGAATTCGCTTGTTGGGTTGATCACTTTTGGGACTTATGTCAATGTTCATGAACTGGGTTTTGCTCAGATTCCTAAGGTGTATGTGTTTAAGGGGTCTAAGGAGGTTACTAAAGATCAGGTTTTGGAGCAGATGAATTTTTTTGCTAAGAGGCCGAAGCCGGCCATTGGGGTGATTGCCGGCGTCAGGGATGGGCTTTCGCAGGAGAGTATTTCTCGGTTCTTGTTGCCGGCGTCTGAGTGCGAGTTTGCAATCAATTCGGTATAGAATTCACTTCTTCATGTTCATATGTATTATCATAAGTGTGTTGCTTTTATCAATTTTAACACTACTGTATGTGAATGTGACATTTATGATTTAATTGGGTTTTGTATAACATTTTAGTGCATTTCAATAGTTATATGTCGATAGGCTTGTTTTTATGTGTGTATCTTGAAGAATTGGAAACCATTATATCTGACATTCATGTGGGTTTTAGTGTGTTAGTTTTGAATTCATTTGTAAAAGGTCATAGTGGTGGGATTTGAAGAAATTTACTTTGTATAAACATGACCGTCTGTTTATGTTTCTTTTCCTTTGATTGGCATTACTTGAGTTGTTATTTTCTTTCCCATTTTAAAATTTTTGTTTTTTTGTTTCGTTTCAATTAATAAGATACTGGAGGAGCTTCAGAAAGATCCTTGGCCCGTCCCGGCAGATCAAAGGGCAACAAGGTGTACTGGCACTGCATTGAGTCTAGCTGCACATTTGTTGGGAGCATGTGTTCCGGGTTCTGGGGCTAGAATCATGGCTTTTACAGGTGGGCCAACAACCGAAGGGCAGGGCACAGTAAGTCTTTCTCCAATCTTAAATTCTCCTCAATTAAATGAAATCAACTACTTGACATGTTTCTCCAACAATTGCTTCTCTTTAATACCAATGTAGTAAATCACACAATGAAATAATTTTAATTACACGAGGATTGGATTTGCTCAAATATTGACGGTGATACTCTGAGATTTTAGAATACAGCTCTTTACTCTATCCAATAGCTGCTCTATTCCTTGAAATATCCTCCTATTGCTCTCCCTCCATAAAAGGCAATTGAAGCAATGTATTAAAATGCCAAGACTTCTTCCTCTGCTCTGCGTCTCCAACCAAACAAAACACCCACCAAATCTCCATGGAGAACCCAATCCAATCCATCCCGATCAAAGCCAAAACTAGAACCCAAGATCCCTAGCCACACTGCAGTGAATATGCAGATGCGAAATGTACTTTGCATCACACTTTCAAAGGCAACACCAGTTAACAAAAAATTGTTTCCTCTTAATTTTTTTTTTTGTTGACTATAATCTTATTAAAAGGTGACACAAAGGGGGTGCACAACCCCTTTACAAAGAAAAGTTATCGCCTTTTAATTAATTGTCAATTGCTAGGAGCTTTTTTACGAGTTGCATTGCACACAAAGAAAGCCACTTTGGATGGTTCCCTAATCGACCAAATGCCTTTACAAGGAATATCCACTCTCCTATTCCCCATAAAGACAGGTAAAAAGAGTTCACCTCAAACCTCCCTTTCTTGTTTGCAAGTTGGAACCCACCATAAGCAGCTTGGCACCTTGTACGAATTGAAAGATGCATCTCATCTAAGTTTCTAAACATTTCTTCAATTAATTTGTTTTGAAACAAATGAAAGACTTAACTTTAACTAAATTAGGAGCAAACTATCCAATATAAATGTATGATTAGCCCCAACTTAAACCTAAACTGCATAGGAGAAGGTCAAAATCAAACTCCATATGAATATCCCATATTGCCTCTTTTCCTGCTATCGTGTTCAGCATTACCATTCTGAATGGATACACTTGCAATGAGCAACATTGTTAAATTCTCACTTACCTTGTTTCAAGGATGTATAAGACTAGTGCGTTTTTTATTTTTATTTTTATTTTTAGTTTGTTGAAATGATATATTATTGAGCTCTCGTAAGTCTGACCTAATTTTTCTTCTTTTATGGACTATATATCCTTAGCAAAGGTATACAAAGAGTCTGGGTGAGCAGTGCCTTGATGAGCAGCTTCAATAGTGTTTTGGAGCTAAAAAATAGGTGAAACATATAAGAAATGCTTGCATAACTCCCAAATTTGACTCCTCAAAACTATTTTTCAATGCATGCCTATTAAGTTTTGATGTCCCAAGCTTGTCAATAATATCCAATATGATCTTGATAGCTTTAACACCAACATTCCAAGATTCCATTGATGGCTTTAATCTGCTTTTTTATTTTTAATTTTTTTTATTATAGACAACTTAAAAAAAAATTATTGATGAAAAGAAAAGGTACACATGGCACACCGCCCAAAAAAAAAAAAAAAAAAAAAAAAGGAAAGAAAAAGACAAGGACACAAATGTTAGAAATGCCACCTACAAAGGGCACATTTCCCTCCAATCCCTATAAATAAGAAAAAGGAGAACCCCTCCATGAAAGGAGGAGAAACTGAAGCCCAAAATGAGGATAAATAACACACTTTATCTTGTAAAGAATCAATTTCCTTAAACTTATCCTCAAACACTCTAGCTTGACGCCTAAGAAGCACGGAAACGGACATGCGAACATGTAAATTTTCAAAAAATACAAGATACAACACATGGGGGACACGTGCAAAAAATATAATTTTATATATTTATTATATATCATATTTTTAAAGATTTAATATGTATTTTATATTAAATATTTAATTTTATCAAATTTATCAACTTTAGGTATGTTATTTTAGTAAAAAAAATTAAAAATTTTAATTTGTTTTTGAAAAAAAATGTCCTCAGCGTGTCTTACGTGTCTGCAGCATGTCCCAGCTTGTCCGACTCTTTCCAGTGTGTTCGGTGCGTGTCCGTGTCCGTGTCCGTGTCCGACTCGGACACTCGTACGTGCCCTCCGGAGAGGTGTTTGTGCTTCATAGATTGACGGTCTAACTAAATAACCCACATAAGTGAGAAGAAAACTCAATGCCACAAAACTTTTGCTTTCTTGTAGGTGCCAAAAGCCCTAAAGACAACCAAAAGCAATTGAGAGCAAGAAGTCAGTGCCACCAGCGCAAAAGCAAGTGATCCAAAGATTGCTCATTCCTTCTACACACTCACATTTCATGATTAAACAGTTCATAAAGGGAATAGTTAGGATTTAGTAACTGTGGGCAGCTGAAGAAACTTGAACATAACGTTTCTCATCTTTTTCTGTAGCTTTTCCAGTGACCAACTCAAGCTAATTGCTTCTTTATCCCTGTATATGGTTAAAGCCACCTCCACTCTTTCTGTGGTCAGTTCATCTTGTGTCTACCAAAAGATCAGCATGTACTGCATTTGAGGCATGGAGTTTGTAATCATTTTGGCCCCAATTGACCTTTTAAAAAGCAGAAAGCCTAAAGCAGGATACCAACATTATTGCATGTTGATGGAGCTAGTTGCTATGATCTTGTTATTTCTTTGCTTGCTTCATATTTTTTCTTGTTGAATTGTTATGGTATGCTGAGTAGTTTATTTTGTATCCCAAACTTACAGATTGTGTCAAAAAACTTGTCTGAACCTGTACGTTCTCATAAGGACTTGGATAAAGATTCTGCTCCCTATTATCATAAAGCCGTGAAATTCTATGAAGCACTTGCAAAACAGCTTGTACATCAAGGGCATGTCCTTGATCTCTTTGCTTGTGCTCTCGATCAGGTACTTGTTGCTGCTTTGTTCCTTCTTCTTGTTTTTAATTTGCTTATTAATTTTTTTTTTAAAATTATCAGTAGCTTGACCAGGTGCTTCCATTTTTGACTGATCTCCACAATTACATTTCTTTGGTTATTTTAATAAGTTGGTTGATAGATGATGGTGATAGGGTTGCTGATACTTGGTTTTTGAATTTGCAATGCTTGTGTGTGGAATGCTTAGACTACCTGTATTTAAGATCTCATGCAGAGCCCTTTTCCATAAATAGTGCAATATTATGTGGTTTCTATCTACGATATTCACAATCAACACACAAAAGAATACATTGATTGCAAAAACATACATAAATATTCATGCATGTAGTAGATAAAATCGTATAGGTAAATGGGAGAACCTATGAAGGTGGACCCTTTAGAGTCGAAAAATATTGTTAGATAGAATTTCTCTAGAATGTGGATTTTTTGTTTTGTTTTTGTTTTTGTTTTTCTTGTTTTGAAAGAAAACATTAAAAATAAGGGGCTATTGGATTGATGGTTATAGTTTGGCTCGATAACCTTGTGGTTGTGGGTTTGAATATGAGGGCAACTACTTTGTAGATTAGGCCTGTACCCAGTCCTCTTCCAAACGCCATTAATGGGGACTAAATGGGGTGTAGTTTTTTTAAATAGATTGTGTTATTAATTTAAGGAGAGAGCCAACCAGGCTGGAACTCAGATTTTTAAAAGTGAAGACAATTGTATAATTAAGCAGAAGTGTTTCAACTTAACAATATAAAGTTCAATTATCTTTAGAGTTCCTTTTATTTCTCTCCTCCAAATGCACCAAATGCTAAAGATTCCTATTCCATATAGATTCCCTTCTCAATTTTGGCAATAAAATGAACTTGATCAAGCCAATTGCTAATTGAGGTGTAACCTGTCAAAGTCCAAAGATGGAGAAATGGATGCTACACACCCTAGCCCACATAACAATGGAGAAATAAATGAGCTACTGCTTATCATTTACTTGATATTGCACATGTTTTCTGATGGAAACATGATGCTGTTTTACGCATCATCATTATTTCTTATTTTGATGATGAGGAACCCCTCGAAGGCAAGGCCGTATTGGACTCACCCTTGCAGGGTAAACGCCAATGACCTGCAACCTATGAAGCATGGATACTTCTAGAAGGGAGTGGCATCTGTATCAGATATCGATACTCTCTGGATACTCACGGTTATGCATAAGATATTTTCTAAACATATCTGATACTTGAAATTAAATTTATGTAATTTTGAGGAGTATTGGATACTTTTCGGGTACTCAAGATCACGTATTCGAACTATTATGAGATGAAGATTGTTATAATTCTTGCATAGTATTAGAGTATAATTGTTAGGATAAAATACAAGAAAAGTTTTAAAATAGTTTGCTTACTTCTTGAGGAGAAGAAAATAGTGCGATTAAAGTACAACCCTACTTTTTTAAAATTTATCAAATTGGCTTATCCTTTACGTGGCATACATCTATCCCACATTCATTTATTTATTTATTTATATATATATATATATAAAGTAAGGATAAATAAGAAAATATAAAGATTACTAAAATTGAATTTCAACACATATGACCATTATATTTGGTCGGTCTTTATCATTTTGCATTGCTCTTATGGAATTGAGGAACGAACTAGTGTTTCTTTTGCATGACTTTCTGCTACTTTTTAGGTTGGGGTTGCAGAACTTAAAGTAGCGGTTGAAAGAACTGGAGGGCTTGTTGTGCTAGCCGAAAGTTTTGGCCATTCAGTTTTCAAGGATTCTCTTAAACATGTTTTCCAATCTGGTGACCATGATCTTGGCCTATCATCAAAGTAAGGTTTGGTTGAACTCTTGTTTGTCTTTCGATTATGGCTTATAAAATAAATTAGTAATTGTTATGAAGAGTCTTCAATAGTTGGTCATGGTTGTCATCAATAACCTCTCTATAACTCATTATTAATATTGCTATGAATAAGCAATTTTTTCCCCATCCAACCAATCCTAGCATAATTTGCTTCGAATGTTTTTATTTCAATATAATGTAGAAGATAACTTTAAAATCCATCTGCAAATCATTAATCTTAATATTGGAATATAGGGCCATCCTTCATTTGTTCAGAGGAATAAACCATATTTTGTTGGATACTTATCCTCTTCTAATTGACATTAATGATTTTTGATCTTGGAATAAAGAAAGATAGAGAAGATTTAAGGTATTGAAGATGAAGTAAGGATGTCATATGACCCCCAAGGGATTGGCTTGGTGGCAAGGCCTTGGGTCTTGGGGGTGTGCTCCATCCGAGGTTTAGGGATCTAAACTTCTTAGGTGCTAACAATTCTTTGAAGCCATCGGACTGGGGGAAAACCCTTGAATTAACCATGGTGCACTTGTATAAAGCTCTTTGCCGAGGGTTTGTGCACCGCTGGGGATTAGTCGGGTTTTGATCCAGATACCCCGGTGCCAATAAAAAAAATAATAAAAAAGTAGTAACATATGTCATATGTCAGTTTACAATTCTTCAGATTTGCTGCTGAAATGTTTTGGCAATATGTACTTGGACAATAAGCATCTGATAACTTCACATGCATTATCAACTGTGGGAAAATATGTCATGTATGCCAGCATGGTTATTTTACTCTTCTTTCTTTCTTTCTTTCTTTTATTTTATTTTCTTAGATAGATATTTCAGCTAGATGGTGGTATCGCCAGTACCATGTTTTAAACTCCACTTAACTTCTATTTAATGCTCTCTCAAACTTGAGTAACTTGATTGTTTTACCAATTTGCTTGCATGTCTCGAAAACTCTACTATTATTGATATAATCTGAACTGGAGATTCAATTAGTTTGTGTTTTTTTACTTTTAAAACATTATGCAGTGGTATATTTGAGGTCAACTGCTCAAAGGATATCAGGGTTCAGGGCATTATTGGTCCTTGTGCATCTCTTGAAAAGGTATAATCCAAACTTTAAAAGAATATGTTTCTTTTGCTAGCTTCATTTGAGATTCTTACTAGTTGGTGTGGACCATTTGGCTTTGTGCAGAAAGGTCCTTTGTGCTCTGAAACTGTTATTGGTCAGGGAAATACTACTGCGTGGAAGATGTGTGGCCTTGACAAGGCCACATCGTTATGCCTTGTATTTGAAATTGTTAAGAAGGAAATCCCAGAAGCCATTGGTCAATCAGCCAACAGCCAATTCTACTTTCAATTTTTAACTTAGTATGAAATCCAATATTATGCTTTATTGAGAAATTAGTACATCAGCTTCTTTTGCTTAACAATATGGAAGCCTGACTTATTACAGATATGTTTTATTCCAGTTATCAGCATATTAGTGGACAAATGCGACTTCGTGTGACTACCCTCTCCAGAAGATGGGTTGCTGGAACTGGAAGTATACAGGCAAGATGTGTTGTTTATTTTTGTTTTTATATTATAATTTTTTTTGAGATAGATAAGAAACTCTGTTTGTATCTTCATTGATGTGATAAATGCTGCCTTTATTTATTGGATCATGGCTCATTCATCAAAGCTATTTGCTTTGTGCATAGAAATTGTGAAAACCATGCCTTTCTAAATGGCATGGCTCTTCGCAACTTTGTTTTAATCTATTCTATATTATATAAAGCACACAATTCACAACAGTTTTGAAGCTTTATCATCCTTTATTTATTTATTTTAAATACCAAGAATGCCCACATCGTTAGCTACTCCAGTAAATAACTGAATAACTGCTAGCAATTTTCACATTCAACCCATCTTCCTCATTCGTCAAATTGCCAAAAAATTTAGATTTAAAATTGCAAACACATCATGTTTGCACCTACCTCTAGTTTAATTTAATGTAAAGTATACTTTCCCTTTTTGTCCTAGTCAAAGGAAAAGGTTCTTGGTGCTGAATGTGACTTGAGGTAGTTCCACATAGTAGCCTTAAAGTTCGGAAAAGGGTTCTTTGGTCTTTTAGATTCTCTTGATGCAGAATCAATTTTCTCCAACTCTCTAGGCAGATTACTCTTCCTTCTCAATGTTGTTGGTTGTCTTGATTCATGAGTGAATTGAACACTGTTTTAAACTTAATGTTTTAAAAATTTTAGTTCATTTTAATATTTGTATTTTTATGTTATCACATTCATACTATTGAGGACTACTAATTTTCTATAGTGGGCTTCGAAAGTTTGCTTTTTAAGCTTATTGAAAATTAAAAAGCCAATAAATTTATGAAATTGGTTTTATGTCATAGGACTTAATTGCTGGATTTGACCAAGAAGCAGCTGCGGTAGTCATGGCACGCCTAGTTTCTTTCAAAATGGAAACTGAGGTAATGGCATTGAATTGCATGATATTTCAATATATTGCGATGATCTTGTGTAAAATGTTTTTGTATGTGCTTACAATTGATTTTGTGTTGGTGCGTGCATATATGTATGTGCATCTGTGTGCATTCCTGCACCCACTTGGGCATGGTACCTAAGGATAATCATATCAACCAGCTTTAAAAGGACCCTGGTCTGACCTTTGAGAATTAGCATGTTTCAAATGTCAAACCCATCAAGGGATCAACCAATAAATAATTTTCAACTGTGCATTATGATAAGGAAATTAAATTTGAGGACTCTGAACTTTCTCCTCTATTTCTTGTGGATTATTCAGTAAATATTGGATATGGAGCGCACCCCTTCATGCTTATAGGGTTTAGTTACTTATTACGATGGAGCTTCTCTAATCAGGATAACTAGTTAACAGTAGCACCACTTGTAAGCAAAATGACTATGCTTGAAGGAGTGATGCACCGCCTCGTCCTTGGAGCAACATGTAACTGTCTAAACAAAGTTATAGCTTATAGGTAATCCAACATGTTCCAAAATTGCTGTTAAATTAGGATTGAGGATCATCTTTCTATTTTTATTTTCCACTTTTTCCGTCCAGTTATGGGACATTTCTTATATCAGTCCTGTTAATTATTTTTTAATCATTGCTTGGAAGTTAGAAGTTTTATTTCAATTTTTTGGGCATTGAAATGTTTACTTGATTGATGGTGTTGTTTTTAGATTGCAGATGTTTCCACACACACACACACACACACACACACACACACACACACATTAAAATATATATATATATACACAGAAGCCTCATGAATCATTTTGAGCGAAGAATGACAATTGCTTGAAGAGAAACCTCAACACCTTGTTTGAACATCTTTTTTGGCCATTCATGAAGTTTCACTTGCTATTGGAAAGGCGGAAACATAACATCCAAGCTTTTTTTTGTTATAATATATATATATATTTATATTATGTGTATATAATTAACACGCTGACCCGTTGATTTTCAAAAAATGCAGGCTATAATACGCCTAAGACACTTTAAAAATTTATATTTTTATAAATTTATTATATGTCAAATATTTGACTAGTTTATTCAATGGTAATGAAAAAAAAAATATTAATTAAAATTAAAAAGTCATATATTTCATAATTTAAACATCAAGATATCATTTACTTAACAATTTCAATCTAGGTAATGCAAATTAACTATAGAACATTGAAATAAACATGATTTGTTATCTTATAAATGTTTCAAAATATATTTAGAATACATAAGTTGCATTATGAAGAATGCGGAATATTGTTACTGTGAATAGATTCATCACATATTCAGAGGTTTAAAAAGTGTCGCTGAGTGTCCGATATTATGAATTTTAAATTTTTAGTTAAGATATGTTGAAGAAGTGCCCTGTCCGACATGACAAGCCGTCTCCATAGAAATGTTCGTGCTTCTTAGCTTTTTAGGTTTGGTGCAATGGTAAAAAGCTTCGGCTTATGTGTAGGAATGTAGGTTTGAGTCTGAGAAGCATTCCTTTGTGTAGCTAATGCGAAGGTTAGATCTATATCCAACCTTATTTCCCCCTGCACCCTCTATTTAGGCCACCTTTGGCTCTGGCTTATAAGCTAACTTATTTGACTTTTTTAGTCCAATAAATGAAAAAGTCATTTTGTCAGTTGCTACACATCAAAAAGTCAAAAAAGTCAACTTATTTACTAAAATAAGCCAAAAACAAAAAGGTCAAAAAGCAGCCACAAAGCTTTATTCATTTTGTTATTTTTACCAAAAAGCCATAAAGTTAACTAGGTTATGAAACAATATGCCTTATTTTAACCATTATAAAAGCCAAAATGCCACAAGTGTGCTAAATAACATAATTAGTTTTGACTTACTTGTTGGCTTATAAATTATTGTGATCAATATTGGGAATGTCACATTTATATCTGCAATCTTCAACTAAGAAAATGACAAGGATGTCAATGCAATGAACAGTGTTATAAACATCAGTTCCTCAAAACAGTATGCTGACAAACCTTATCCATTTGTCAGCACATTTATTCTTGCAACATACACTTAAGACAATGTTTAGGTTTATAGCAGTGTTACCAGAAAATGCTACACCCTTGTGATATACATTTTGGAACACATGTTCCAAACCATGGTGTACACTTTCATTCCAAAATGGTGAATTTAGAGATCCAAAGCGATCCCATAATATTTTCTATGTTTTTCATTAAAAATTCTCCTTAATATGGAAAAAAAAAATCAAATACAATGAACTAAAATCTAGATGGAGTGGAGTTTTGAATTGATAAAATGTAAAACAATGGATCATAATGTTCATAGAACTGTGTTGATGAACGATTAATTTGAAGAAAAATATACTGTAATATATTGGATGTCAAATTAATAATTCTACTCTTATTGTACCATACTTTAGAGCATGTGGCGTACCACATTCTAGCTCCTGTTCATCGTACCAAAACGATCTGCGTTCTAGCTAACATAGGTTTATAGAATGTGTAGTCACGGAAAATTTATTGCGATCTTTTTTGTTCATGTGACATAGAGGATATCTTTTATTGTCTTGTTTTCACAATTCCTCTGAAACTGGTGTGCAGGCTGAATTTGACCCTATAAGATGGCTTGATAAGTCATTAATACATCTATGTTCTCGGTTTGGAGATTACCAAAAGGACAGTCCATCTTCTTTCAGCCTATCTCCCCGGTTCTCAATATTTCCACAATTTATGTTCCACTTACGGCGTTCTCAGTTCGTGCAGGTGTTTTAATCTTTATTGGTTATTTCTACATTTTGTGCCATCTATGTATTTTTTACTTGTATGATTATACATCATGTGCTGCAAATTTTATCTTCTTTGCTCAACTATGTTCTTTTTTTTTTTGGTGGGTTCAGGTTTTCAACAACAGCCCAGATGAGACGGCATATTTTAGAATGATTCTGAACCGGGAAAATGTTTCTAATTCGGTTGTGATGATACAACCTTCTTTAATTTCTTACTCTTTCCATTCTAGCCCAGAGCCAGCTCTCCTTGACGTGGCGGCCATTGCTGCTGATAGGATCTTACTTTTGGATTCTTATTTTACCATTGTCGTATTTCATGGATCTACTATTGTTCAGTGGCGAAGGGCTGGTTATCATAATCTCCCTGAACATGCGGTAATCTTTTTTAGAAGCTGAACTGAAAAATGATAGTAAAGCATGACCATATTTTCTTTTCTTTGCTTGGTGGAATTTTTTTGTATACGGAATCATGACTGATAAACTGAAGATAATCCAGAGGCGGATCTAGGAATTTTTTTATTCAGTGGGGGAAAAACCTCACCTAGAACCATACACAAATTTTCTTCTTTTTATTAGTCTAATTTAATCTCAAAAGCTTAACTTTTAACAAAACGAAACTTAAATATAAATGCAATTGATCAACATTGTTTGTGACCATGGTATCAAGCCTAACATAAACAAAATTTGGCACATCAACAAAACTCAACAATTAAACACAATTTAACATTATTTATAGCATTCACCCAAAAATTAACATTATTTATAGCCACCTAATCTGTTAAAAGCACAATCTGACTCCAATTAAATCCAAATCAACCAAAATGTTGAAATAAATAGAAGCATTATTATGCCAGATAAAAAAAATATTGAAACCAAGTCAAAATGTTTAATATTATTTGCATCCAAGACAAAATGAATTAACATATATATATAGAAGTGCATATACATATAGATATAGACACACACAATCAGGTAGAAATACTAGACAGGCCAAACAAAGGGTGTGTAATTTTAATAATAAACAAAAGTATGAAATGAGTGGAAGAGTTTATTATCACGTGTGTCCCTCATAGAGAATCCATCAGATGTTTGAGACATGATGCAACGGACTATTTTGTGTCTTGTGATTACTGGAATTCCAAATGTAGACATGCATTAAATGAAGTTGAGAAATAATTTTCCTTCTTTTTTTTTTCCCTCTCTTCTTCTCAAAGTCATTCTACTTCCTCTTTCCAGCTGATTTACCTGTTCCCATGCTTCGAATTGTAGTGCTCTAAAAATTAGGCTTTCTTGAGTCAATGGTTAATTTGTTTTCTTGTTCTCATTCATTCCCTTCAAAAATTTCACAAGGTTATCCTGATTGAGGACTTTTACCAACTTGTAAAAGAAAGGTTTACACTACACTTAGATCCTTATGCTTAACCATGTCAAGTTTTCATGATTTTGTTTGGTTTTTGTTTTCAATAATGCTACAATGACCACATTTATATAACCACGTTTGGTTTGCCATGTGATGTGTTATCATTGTGTTGGTTAATAGAAATGAGTGGTGGGACCCATTCAACCAATACAATTATAACAAGTGAGATGATAAACCAAATGTGGTATATAGATGTGGTCATTGTAGCATTAGTCCTTTTTTTTTGGTTGTTTTTGTTTTTGCTTTAACAACATGGCTTGCTCAAGGAAACTATACAATCCTTTCAGGTGTTTGCCCAGTTGCTGCAAGCGCCTCAAGATGATGCAAAAATAATAATTAAGGAGAGATTTCCAGTACCTCGTTTGGTCATTTGTGATCAGCATGGCTCTCAGGTCAGTAATCTTTATACTTCATTGCATTAAGGAGTTGAGCGACAAACTGAGGTGCTGTTGTGGATTGTGGGTAGCTTTGCTCGGTGGTTACATTCTTCAGTTATTTGAAAAATATCCTGTTATCTATTCATATTCTGTGTTTTAGGCAAAATCATCATACTTAGAGTTTGTGAGTAGTTTATTTGGCTAACCTTTTGTGAAAATTTTCATAACAGTTGCTTTTCCAAAGCAACATAAAGCATATATAAATATTTCAATTATATATTTTTTTGAGGAACTGGATTAAAGGCAAATGTGAACCAAATCAGTTTGTTTGGTTCCCAAGCCCCTAACCCTTTTACAATTGGTATATAAAAACTAGGTCTTGCCTATGTAATAATAGGTCATTAATATTTGTGTTGCTTTGCTTCCAAAGTGAAACTACTAAAAAAACACTTGGCATGAACTGAATGGTCACTGAATGGTCTGACGCCCTTCTTAAGTTCCATAACACCCCATATCATTTGATGGTCTTGTCCTAACAAGATTTCTTCTTCTGCTTCTTCCCCTTTTGTTCCTCTCTTAGGGTTATTTATTTATTTATTTTTATGCATGGTTTGATTTTGTGTAATGTTAACTCTAAAAAAGGTCTAAGTAGTAATAAATTATGTCAATTTTGGTGTATTTTGCAGGCCCGTTTTCTTTTGGCAAAATTGAATCCTTCTGCTACATACAACTCTGATATTCCTGCTCCTGAAAGGGAAATCCTCTTTACGGACGATGTTAGCTTTGAGGTCTTTTTGGATCATCTGCAGCGGTTAGCAGTTCAATAAAAAATTCATTACTACTGATCACATCTCAGAGGTTAGCAGTTTATATACAGCATGACCTTTCTCCAATTTTGTAAAATTTGTTATCTGAATTGATTGTACAGTAATGCATATTAGCCTTTCGATTCGAACTTATCTTGTAGTGATTTTATTATGGTATCAATAATACAATGTGATGATGAGTTCAATCAATGCAAGAGTTGCTGTTTCTTCCTCAAAATAACCCTTTGTGTGGTTGTGTTAGCATTTTTGTTTTTTGTTTTGTTTAATTTTTTCCTTTTCCCTTTTCTAAACCCATTCTCCATAAGTACTTCTCCCGTCAACATACAGACTACGTCCTTGTATACAAATTTATTTAATAGTGTTCAACATAGTGTTAGCTTGCTTCAGAGTTGACCCCCAATAATCTTCATAATGCTGGGCGTGATTTTGATTTTCTTTGTTTGGATTTTCAAGGTACCATTTTTTCTTGAATAAAAATAGGGACAATCAGGACCTCCTTTTGGCCCTGGTTTTTTCCTTTGGATGTGTATGCGTGCACATGTGTGTGGAGGATGCTTCTGTCATTCTGTGGACAAAACCCATGACCAAATAAAAATGAGTTTCTCACATTATTATTATTATTATTATTATTATTTCGGGAGAAAAGGTTGCCATGGAAACTCTTTGGTCTGATAGGAAGAATATGCTGGCTAGTGCCATTGAACAAGGTTTGATGGGAGCGGATTTGTGTTTGTTGCTATGGCAACCCCACCCTGCCCATATTGCTTAACAACATTGTTTATTTTTAGGTTTGGGGAGGGGGATTCCAGGACTCGAACCTGGGGTGCTAAACATGACTAAGATTGCAACTGGGTAGAATTAAGTGCTTTGTTCTCTATATAACTAGGTCTACTTGTATTGTGATTTGGAACCTTGTGATAGGTCGGTGCATATGTTCGGCCTCATGGAATGATTCGTGTTGGAACTGGCCTCTTTATGTCTGTTGATTCAACCATTGTTGTTGCTGGTGTTATTGTCATCATTGTTGTTATGATTGATTCCGTGCTTGCAATTTCTTAAATTTAGGACTACTTGTTGCGATCTTCTGCCTTAGCCTTACATACCTTGAACTTTATTAATCTTCTGAAACCTCTTTGATTCTTGAACCATTTTTCAGTAGCTAAACTTAAATTCTTTCTGGTGATCTATTCTATCAATTTAGTCGATATCGTAATGGATTAATAAACAGCGAACCCCTTTAATAAGAAAAAAAAAAAAAATGCTAATATTTGCCAAGGTTATGCATTTTCTGCTGTCTTTTTACAGTGATTTGTTAGTGTAGTTTTGTTTTCTAGTGGCTTGTATGAAGGATATATTATTGTCTAGCTTAAAGTTGTGTTCGGACGCCTTAGTGGAAATGAGAATCTCATTACTAGTAATGAAATTCATCTGTCAATGCTATTTAAGGGTGGGGTACCAACCTCTCTTCAGATTTGGGGAAAAAAGAGAGTAAATCTCACAGTTTTAACATAATTACATTGATCTCTCTTGAGATTTTAATTCATATAACGCTTAGATCCCCTTTCCATCAATAATTTGTTAGTTATATGGATGAAAAAATGATATCATTTCTTTTATATGAAAATATACTCTTAGGTTATTTATTTTTGTATTTTCACGCTATCTGCATTAATTTTGGTTTATTTAACCTAATTAAAAGGGAGATTAGTGTAATTATGTTAAAATTGTGAGGCTTATTGTATTTTTTTCAAATTTCAGGGAAGATCTAGTGTAATTTACCCCTGAGCGTTTGGTTTTGTTAGAATCCTCAATAGAAAAATAATATAATTTAAATATTTTGGAGTAAAATTTTATTTTCACTCTTAAATGGATAACATTTTCAAGGAATGTGGCCATGGGAAGTGGGCAATTTGGATTCACACCTAGTCTGAGAATGTGATTTTTACTAAAATGAATAATCAAAAATGAATTTTATTTCAATCTATTCCGAACACTGAAATTACATTCTCATTCACCTTTCAAGATTCTTGTCAACCAACTTAGCCTAAACTTCAGGAGCTTCACCTTGTGATTGTATGCATATTCATTGCACATTGAAAGTGAAGTGGAGAAAGTTAAAATGAATAGGGCTGGCTTATATAGTTTTTCTCAAAACATCACATTTAAAAAAGAAATAAGCGGTGTATTACACATTTAAAGGGGCTTCACCTTGTGATTGTATGCATATTCATTGCACATTGAAAGTGAAGTGGAGAAAGTTAAGATGAATAGGGCTTACTTACTCTTTGCCTTACATAGGTTTTTTTTCTTTTTTTTTTTTTCAAAACATCACATTTAAAGAAGAAATAAGCGATTTAGTACACTGTTAAAGTGAGATTTAGAGAGGATAAGATGTACCGAGTCTTTCATTTTTAGAGTTGTTTTCGTGATTTGAACTCTGGTCATTAGAAATACCAATGACAAGACTTACAATTGGATCATTTCACAAAATGCCACAATTCTATTTGTTGTTGTTATTAGGGACAATTACAAAATAAATTTCAGAATTTGAGTTTTTTTAACAAAATAGATTTTCAATTTTCAATTTTGTAAATTTAAACTCTAATCTTTTGATTGGTTTTCAATTTAAATCATTAGTCTATTTTTGTTAAGTGAAACCAATAAAAAGAGTATTTTAGTTATTAAACTTAATGTAAATATACATAAAATATTTAAAATACCATTTTGCATTGAGGGTTGTTTTGGAAAGTTGGTTAAAAGCTGATTTTTGGACTTTTTTTGAAAAAACGTGTAAAAAAAGTAGAGAAATAATATGACAAAAAATAGATTAAAAGCTGAAAGATGGCTTTTAACCATCTTCTCAAAAGAGGCATGAGTTAATGACTAAAATACTAAGTTTTTTTAATTGATTTTACCTAACGAAATTATGCAAATGATTTAGATTGAAAATAAATAAAAAATTTAGGGTTTAAATTGACAAAATTAAAAATTAAAGATTTATTTTATTATAAGGGTCAAACGCTGAGTTTTTTCCCCCCATAATTTTTCCTTATTATTATTATTATTTTATATTTTTGTTTCTCACTAGTAGATGTAGAAGTCAATTGAGAAAAAGAAAATTGTTGAAAAGTTTGCTAGTCTAAGACATTAAGTAGGGCTGCAAACGAGACGAACTAAGTCAAATTTTAGTATGTTTGGGTTTGTTTACTAAGATTTTAACGAGTACAAGTACGAGTTCGAGTTCGAGTTTGAGTTTGAGTTTGAGTTTGAGTTCTTTCAATAAAAATTTAACGAATCGAGCTCAACTGAGTTGGCTTAGGCTTGACTCGAGCTTAAATTTGTTTACGAGTTTTAACGAATCAACAAAATTATAAATTCATATTTGCGTATGAAACTAAAGTTACAGCTGAAATTTTAATTATAGAATTATATATACAATATATTTAGGCTTATTAAAAAAAAGTCAATATTTTATCAAAATAATAATATCTACCATGACTATTATATAAATGTATTTTCTATACTTAGCTATTATTTATATTTATATTTTTTAAATATATAAATAACATATTTATCTTACTTTTTATACATATTTTTATATTATTTAATATATAAATAATAAAGGTTAAACGAGTCAGTTAACGAGCCGAACTTACGAGCCGAGTTTTAATATGTTTGGACTTATTTATTAAAATTTTAATGCGCTTGAGCTCGAATACAATTTTTTTTTTAACAAACCGAGTTCGAACGAGCTCTTATCGAACCAAACTTGAGTTTGTTCACGAACGACTCTATTCATTTGCAGCCTAGCATTAGGTCTAGTAGAAATTTTTTGTTAGTGAGAGGTCCACCCTTTGTAAAATAGTTTGATGGGAAGTCCTTTTGTTAGTTTTAGAGGACATTTTGTTTTCAATTTTACTCTTTAATTTATCTGTGGACTTTTTTTTGACTATCTGTTCAGATTTATATCTATCTGTTGAATTCACATATATTTCATTTTTTCGACACTGAGTATTCGGATGGAGATGTTGAAACCAATGTATGCCGTTCGGAACTGAGTATCCACATATATTTCATTTGTTCGGATCAGAGTATTCACATATATTTCATTTGTTCGTTACTAAGTATCCGTATCGTTAATCATATGGTTTAATTTTAATGATATCTAAAATATTATTTGATAAATTGTGATTTTTTAATATACATATTTTATATTTTTTGACAGAAAATATTATCTGTTTAAAATATACGTTGTATGATGTATTTATTATAAATATTATTTAAATGGAAGTTATTATGCAAGTTTTGATTTTACGTAAATATTTTGAAAATTTTACTATTCACATTTTGAAAAATCCGGCCAATCACTATTTATCTTTTGACAAATTTAATATTGGTGGGTTGTATACTTTTGACAAATTTGATATTAATTGGTTGCATTCTTTTGACAAATATGATATTGGTGGATTGTCATCGTTTGACAAATTTAATGGGTTGTCTTCTTTTGACAAAATTGATATATCCACATGGGGTGGTGGGTTATTTTTTATTTTATTTTATTAAAGTGTATTTAAAATCTCTATAACAACTATAAATTTTTAAAAGGGATATATATATTTTTATATCTGATATAAATATTATTTAAAGAGATTTTACTGTGCAATCAAATTTTTTAATAGAAAAGTTCCTATATAATCACTGTGTATCATTTGATTTTACAGTAGATGTTTTGAAAATTTTGTTGATACTATTTATCGAAAGTGACTTTGATTTATATTTTCAAAACTCGCAACATTTGTTGAATCAAAAAAGGAAAAAGAAAATCGTGCCTGCTCTACGCTGCATGCCCACGTGACTATAGTGTCACAAAGTTAGATGAGGAGCGTTTGCCTCTTTGAGTGCCTGTTTCTTCAATGTGTATATTTTTGTGTATAAATAAAAGTATTTTGTGTGGAGAAAAATCAAGAACTTGGAGAGAAAAAAAAAAATTTGTGTGTTCTAAAATTTTGATTATATTTTTCTACTCTTCTCTTTTACTTTCAGATCTAAGTGTTATTTTTGTTCTTACATTTTCATATTTACTATTTGTGAGAAAATTATTGTTAAAGAGGGTTAAATATCTCTTATCCTTATAGATTATTTTGTGAGAAAAATTTTGTAAGGGTGAGACATTTATTGTTGAGTGAGATTCAACAGATAAGAGTAAGACTTGTGTAAAAAATCCATAAGCTTGGTGAAACTTTGTTGGTGTATTCATTCGTTTTGATAGTGAAGAAATTCTTGAGGAGATTTCTTGAGGAGTGGATGTAGGCTTGGCATGCTGAACCATTATAAATCTTCGTGTTTGATTTTCTCTTCTTATCTCTTTTACTTTTATATTGATTATTATTGCTCTGTTTTTATTATTTGTTAAAATTTGAATATTTTGATTATTATATTTAATACTGTGAAATTATTTTTGATAACACAATTCATCCCCTTCTTGTGTTGCCTACCTACGATAACAATTGGTATTAGAGCGAAGACTCTAATATTTTTGACTTAATCGTCTTAGAGTAGATTGTGGCAACTCGTAGTTATTCATTACCTGAGGGACAAGCATCCAATAGACCATTATTGTTTAGCGACACAAACTTTAGTTATTGGAAAACTATGATGACCATACATATATAATCTAACGATTATGAGTGTTGGAAAATCATTTGTAATGGTCCAAAATCCCTTACCAAAATCGTAGAAGGCCAAAAGATATCGAAACCTAAAGAAGAGTAGACGAAAGTTGATATGAGAATTGCTCAAGCCAATATTAGAGCCACAAATATGCTATACTAGGCTTTAGATACCAATGAGTTCAATAGAATTTCTATATGTAAGACAACAAAGAAATTTGGGATAAACTCATAGTGACTCATGAGGGAACAAATCAAGTTAAAGAGTCTAAAGTTAGCTTGCTAGTCCATAATTATGAGCTTTTTAAGAGGAAATCCGATGAAACTATCACTCAAATGTTTACTTGTTTTACTAATATTATAAATGGTTTACCCTCTCTTTGGTAAAATATATACTAATGCTGAAATTGTAAGAGAAACGCTCATGTCTTTACCAAAAAGTTGGGAGACAAAAATTATTGCCATCACAGAAGCTAAGGACTTATCAAAATTAAGTCTAGACGAGCTAATGAGATCTCTTCTTACACATGAGCTCATTATGAAACAAAAAGATGAAGAAAAAGACAACAAGAAAAAGAAGGGAATAGCTTTCAAAGCCACTGCTACTCGTAAAGAGGAGGATCGAGAAAATTTAGAATTTAATGATGAAGAATTGGCCTTCTTAACAAAAAGGTTCCAGAAATTTATGAAAAAGAATCAAAGAGGAAGATGATTTTTCAAAAAAGATTTTAACAAAGGAGAATATAGTAGAAAATATTTTACAAAAGAAGAAAATAATAAGAAAACTGAAATCACTTGTTATGAGTGTAACAAGCCTGGTCATATCAAGGCTAATTGTCCTGAAATCAAGAAACAATACAAGAAAGATAAAAGAAGAGTCATAATTGTTGCATGGGGAGATAGGGACAAAAGTGACTCAGAAAATGATGACAGTAACAATGAGTCTTATTTTTTTGATGAATTACAATCCGCATTTGAAGAATTGCATGATGAATTTCGAAAACTTGACATTAAAAATATTGCTCTTAAAAAATTGTTTCCAACTTCAATAAAAGAAAATGAATCTTTATCTAATGAAATTGAATTATTACAAAAAGATTTTTTAAAAATAAAAGAAGAGAATGAAATTTTAAAATCATAAGAATCCTCTATTTTACAAAGGAATTAAATGATTTCAAAATTAAAAATGATTCTTTAAAAAAGAAAAAAGTTGTTTTAAACGAAAATATAGAAAATTTAAAAAATATTCTTTTAAAATTCACTCAAGGAAGAGACACTTTAGATAAACTTCTTAAAAGTCAAAATTGTACATTTGGTAGAACCGGAATTGCATATAAATTGTTTTCAATAGGAGAAATTTTCAAAAATGATTTTATTTAGAATAATGCTATATGCACCAATTAGTGTACTAATTAATGTACCAAATGATGATGTGTCATAATTTAAGAGGTTTTTGGTATTTGTGATGTGATTAATGAGTGGGGTCAATAATAATGTTATTACTAGTGTTGGTACACTAGTTAGTACACTAATTGGTGCATGTAGCACCACCGTTTTATTTATGCTTCTTCTAGACACTCATATCTCACGTGTCATTTTTGTGATAAAAAATGTCATGTTTCACCATCATATCCCGTTAAAAGAAATTCTTTTGTTAAAATAAAAAAGATGTGGGACATTTCAACTCTGTCAAATTCTAACTTTTACAGACCCAAGAAAATATGGGTACCAATAGAAAAATCAAATTTTTATAGGTATGTTTTAAAACAAAATCCAGTAATGATAGATGGTATCTCATTGGTTTGCCTTGAAAAAGACAATTTTGTGATGCATGCCAACTTGAAAAGCAAATAAGAATTTCTTTTAAATATAAAAATGTTGTTTCAACTACTAGACAGCTTTAACTCTTGCAAATTGATTTATTTGGGCCATCTAGAACATTAAGTTTAGGAGGAAAATCGTATGCTCTTGTTTGTGTTGATGATTATACTAGATATACATAGGTATTATTTTTAGCACGTAAAAATGAAGCTTTTTCTAATTTCTCAAAACTTTGTAAAAGAATTCAAAATGAAAAAAGTTTTAATATTTGTAATATTAGAAGTGATCATGGTAGAGAGTTTGATAATGATGATTTTATTATGTTTTGTGATGACTTAAGAATAGATCATAATTTCTTAGCCCTTAGGACTCCGCAACAAAATGATGTGGTTAAAAGAAAAAATAGAATTCTTAAAGAAATGACCTGTACTATGCTTTGTGAGAATAATTTACCTAAATATTTTTAGGCTGAAGCCGTTAACACTGCATGCTATATTGTAAACCGTGCCATGATTAGACCTATTTTTAAGAAAACCCTTTGTGAACTTTGGAAAGGTAGAAAACTTAATATTAACCACTTGCATGCTTTTGTTTGTAAATGCTTTGTATTAAATAACAATAAAGATAACTTAGGAACATTTGATAGTAAATCGGATGAAATTGTATTTATTGGTTATTCAAATTCTAGTAAAGTTTATAGAGTATTCAATAAAAGAACTTTACTTGTTAAAAAAATCTGTACACGTTGCCTTTGACGAATCTAATAATGTTGTTTCCAAGAATCATGTAAGTGATGATATTGCAGAAATACATTCAAGAACGGAGAACACTTATATAACAGAAAATGAAGAAAATCCATCTTCAGAACAAAAAAGAAGAAATCACAATGAAAAATCTTTAAGAAGAATATGCTCGTCCAGAAAACGAATCAAATCTACCCAATGAATAGAAGTATTGTTAGACTTATTTATTTTGATGATTTATTTAATTATGTTTTTAATTTATTTGGAAGAGAAAAATAGAATCAAAATTTATTTTGATGATTTATTTGAAAGAGAAAAATAGAATCAAAATTTATTTTGTCCCGTTATTTCTCATCTAAACCTTTATCCTAAATGTTATTAGAATGTATTTAATATTTGATTAAATCAGGAGTTCAAACAATCCAAAACAAAGGTTCAAACAGCCTAGCACAGCAGCAGGCCAAAAGGTTCAAAAGGTTCAAGTGGAAGATATTCAAATTAGTAATGATGGAAGTACAACGGCTATAAATGGCTATAAATGTTCAAAAGGCCAAAAGGTTCAAAAGGTTCAAGTGGAAGATATTCAAATTTGTAATGATAGAGTGGAAGATATTCAAATTGGTAATGATGGAAGTACAACGGCTATAAATGGCTATAAATTCAAATGACTACAACGGCTATAAACGACTATAAATTCAAATGAATATAACGACTATAAACGGCTATAATTTTCATTATATATACCAAAGCCTCTAATCTAAACAAGTGACAAAAAATTAGAAAATATTCTTTGATCTATAATCACTCACATCTATTCTCTGAAAAATTCTCTGAGAAGTGTTCTTCAATTTTTGTTTACATCCTCTCTCAGAAATTATACACTGAGCCTTATAGCATTAAGTTCATCTTTCTTGTGTGAGATTTATAGAAAAATCAAATTTTATATATCTATCTTTGAGAGAGATTTATTGTAAGCTTTTTTTGAAAGCAAAAATACCATTTTATTTTGTAAAAGTGTTGCAAACACTGTATTCTTGAAATCTTGAGAGTGATTGTGAATCACCTAAGATTTGTAAGGGTTTGGGCTTGTGAAGTCTGTGTAAAATTCGTGGAGGATTGCTCCATTTGTAAAGAGGTTGCTAGCACCACTGTGAAGCTAGAAGATAGTGGAAAATCTCAAGTGAAGCTTGAGGAGTGGATGTAGGCTTGGTTGAAGCCGAACCACTATAAATCTGTTTGTCTCCTCTTCCTTAATCTCTTTACTTTCTTACTACTGTTATAGCTATTTAATATTCATGTGTTAATCATTTGATTTACCCTGTATGTTAGTTATACTTCATTGTTATTTTACTCGATCATTTACTGCTAAGTTCATCATTGTGCTTGTTAATAATTTGTTGTACTAGTAGTTAATTTTATTGGGGTATTATTAATTTTAATTTGTAGAAACCTAATTCACTCCCCCTCTTAGGTTGTTTTGTGGGTAACAAGTATGCTCATGGCCACCCTAAAAACCTTATCATAGGTGATACAATGGAAGAAATAAAAACTTGTTCCTCTATTAGAAATGTTTGTGATAACTTAGCATTTGTTTTGCAAATTGAACCAAAATCATTTTTTGAAGTTGAAAAAGATGAAAATTAGATTTTAGCTATGCAAGAAGAATAAAATTAGTTTGAAAGAAATAAAGTTTAGTTTTTGACCCCTCAGCTTAAGGATCATCTAGTTATTGGTACGAAATGGATTTTTTGAAATAAAATGGATAAATCTGGAGTTATTACTAGAAACAAAGCTAGATTGGTAGTCCAAGGTTATAATAAAAAAGAGGACATTGAGTTTGATGAAACTTTTGCAGCAGTTGCTAGACTCGAAACTATTAGAATGTTACTTGCTTTTGTATGTTTTAAAGATGTTAAATTATATCAGATAGATGTTAAGAGTGCTTTCTTAAATAGGTATTTTTCGGAGGAAGTTTATGTTGAATAACCTCCCGTTTTCAAGCTTTCAGACGCTTTACATGGTTTAAAACAAGCTCCTAGAGTATGGTATGAAAGATTAAGTAATTTTCTCGCTGATAAAAGTTTTTCTCGAGAAAAAATAGATACAACTCTTTTTATAAAAACTAAAAAGGAGAATATGCTAATTATTCAAATTTATGTTGATGATATTATTTTCAATGTTACTAATGAAATTTTGTGCAAAGAGTTTACTAAGGATATGTATGGCGAATTCAAAATGAGTATGATAGAGGAGTTAAATTACTTCCTCGGACTGCAAATTAAACAAACCAAGGATGAAATCTATTTAAATCAAACAAAATATATCAAAGATCTACTCAAAAGGTTTGAAATGGAATCATTAAAGACTGCAGCAATTCCAATGAGCATATTAATAAAAATCGACAAAGATGAGCAAGGTAAACCGGTAAATGAAAAGAAATATCAAAGTATGATCGGCTCCTTACTCTATCTTATTGCTAGTAGACCCGATATAATATTTAGTGTATGTATGTGTGCACGTTTTCAATCTGCACCTAAAGAGTCACACATCACCGCAGTCAATCGTATTTTCAGATATCTTGTTGGCACTTTAAATTTGGGTTTGTGGGTATCCTAAGGGAACCACTTTTCAACTTTTTGGCTACTCGGATGCTGATTGTACGGGATGTAAACTTAACCGAAAAAGCATTAGTGACACTTGTCATTTTCTTGAACACTCTCTTACTTCTTGGTTTTGCAAAAAACAAAACTCAGTGGCTTTGTCAGCTGCTGAAGCAGCATATATTGCCGCCGTTGGTTGTTGTGCATAGTTGCTTTGGATGAAGCAACAACTTTAAGATTTTGGACTTTACTATGATCATATTTTTATAAAATGTAACAACACAAGTGCCATTAATTTTTCAAAAAATCCTATTCAGTACTCACGCACTAAACACATTGAAATAAGGCATCATTTTGTAAGAAATCATGTACTAAAAGGTGACATTAAACTCGAATTTGTGCCTACATATCGTCAATTAGCTGACATGTTTACCAAGCCTCTTAATGATGAACAATTTTGTTATATTAGAACTGAACTTGGTATGATGAACACTCCTATATGATGTTTATATTTACATATATATAAAAAAAAAATAAAAAAAATTGATTTTTTTTTATAATCTCTCTCTCACCCACTCTATCTCTCACTTTTTTCCCCCCCTCTTGCTCTCTTGCCGCTCCTGCTCCATCTCATCCTCCGACACCATCTTCATCCTCACTATCATCCGCCACCAACTCCATCACCAACATCATCCACCAACTCCATCACCATTATCATCCATCTACATCTATCTTTGATCTACACAAATCCATCTTTGATTTACATACATCCGTCTTCGATCTACACAAAACTGTTTCTGATCTACACAAAATTCATCCCCGATCTTCTCCATCATCACCATCATCGCCAATCTACACCATCACTACCGATCAAAATGTTAAAACTATTTTTTCAATTTGTAATATTTCTTGTATGGTTATATGCGCTAAAAAATCTTCTTTATTATATAACAATTGCTTCTACTTGGCATGAAGAAATTGGTTTCATTTGTATTTTTTCTTTTTATGCCAGTGCACTTGGTGCAATTGTATATGGCTAGATCTTAATGCCCCTTAGTATTATCAATTGGTAATCTATAGTGTTATTTATTTATTTATTTTTTGGTGTGCATTAATTTAGGGGGAGTTTTTTTATATTCTAATAAATACTTGCATTTTTATTATTAAATATTTGTTGTTGCATTTATTTAAAAAGATAAATGATTTTCATTACCCATATTAACCTTTTATTTTGATGATGTTAAATGGGGAGAAGAAATATGATTTATATATAAATTTTATCTGACAAACAATTTGCTAATAAAGGGGGAGAAAATATAATACATGTATTATGATTGTTGAATATTTTTGTTGCATTTATTCATGTAAAATTTTGTGTCAAATTCATACTTGTATTGCCATTATAAAAAAGTGGGAGATTGTTAATCATGTGGTTTGATTTTGATAATGTCTAAAATATTATTTGATAAATTGTGATTTTTTAATATACATATTTTATAATTTTTGACACAAAATATTATCTGTTTAAAATATATGTTGTATGATTTATTTGTTATAAATAGTATTTAAATAGAAGTTACTATGCAAGATATGATTTTACATAAATATTTTAAAAATTTTACTATTTACGTTTTGAAAAATCTGGTTGATCACTATTTATCTTTTGACAAATTTGATATTGGTGGGTAGTAGTCTTTTGATAAATTCGATATTGATTAGTTGTAATATTTTGACAAATGTGATATTGGTGGGTTATCATCTTTTGACAAATTTGATGAATTGTCTTCTTTTGACAAATTTGATATACCCACATGGAGTGGTGGATTATTTTTTTTATTATTAAAGTGTATTTAAAATTTCTATAACAACTATAAAAATTTTAAAAGGGGTATATATATTTTCATATCTAATATAAATATTATTTAAAGAGATTTTACTGTGCAATCAAATTTTTAGTAGAAAAGTTACTATATAATCACTGTGCATCATTTGATTTTATGGTAGATGTGTTGAAAATTTTGTTGATACTACTTATCGAAAGCGACTTCGATCTATATTTCTAAAACTTGCAGCATTTATTGAATCAGAAAAGGAAAAAGAAAATCGTGCTAGCTCCACGCCGCATGCCCACGTGATTGTAGTGTCACAAAGTCAGACGAGGAGTGTCTACCTCTTCGAGTGCCTGGCTCTCTAATAGGTATATTTTTGTATATAAATAGAAGTGTTTTGTGTGGAGAAAAATCAAGAACTTGGAGAGAAAAAAAAATCTGTGTTCTTTGAAATTTTGATTATATTTTTCCACTCTACTCTTTCACTTTTAGATCTAAGTGTTGTTTTTGTTCTTATAATTTCATATCTACTCTTGTGGGAAAATTATTGTAAAAGAGGGTTAAAATATCTCTTATGCTTATAGATTATTTTGTGAGAGAAATGTTGTAAGGGTGAGGCAGTTATTGTTGAGTGAGGCTCAACAAATAAGAGTATGACCTGTGTAAAATCCATAAGCTTGGTGAAGTTTTGGTGGTGTATTCATTCATTTTGATAGTGAAGAAATTCTCGAGGAGGTTCCTTGAGGAGTGGACGTAGGCTCGGCATGCCGAATTATTATAAATCTTTGTGTTTGATTTTCTCTCCTCTCTTTTACTTTTATATTGATTATTATTGCTCTATTTTTATTATTTGTTAAAATTCAAATATTTTGATTATTATAGTTAATATTGTGAAATTATTTTTGATAACCCAATAACCCCCTCTTAGGTTGCCTACCTGAGATAGCATGTATGAATTCGGAATTGTAAAAGTGGCAGAGAAAAAAAGATCTGTGGGATACCTCAAAATATCAATGGGTTCCGACGAGGTGGCTTTTATGATGGCGGAGAGGTTGCTCTAGGTGACAAGTATATCTTTAGAGATCAATTTGATTTTTAGGGTGTGTTAAGTATCTCTAGAGGGTTTTGAGGATATAACAAATATTATTTGGGGTGTCCAAAATAATATAATAAATTTCAAAATGTATAATGAGGTATATAGAGTATTGGGGTGTCCAATCAATCTTTTGGGGTACAAATAGGGCCATCCCTAAATCTGTCATTATTGTATTTTTTTGGTGACAAAATTGGATATGTATTGATGAATTAATCTCTTTGAGACCAAAATGTTAGTAAAAATTTTTTTAACGCGAAATTATTTTAGTGTAGATGATAAGGCTGATGATGTGGCAGATAAAGATGAAAAGGCAAAAGGTGATTCAACAACTAGGATGAAGGAGGGAAGTGAGGTAGAGGTAGGTGACAGTTAGATTCAACTATCAGTAGTGAAAGAGACTAAAGATTGCATGGGGAAATCAAATGAAGAAGGAAGAGGTGTGGGAGAGACAATGATGGCAGTGGAAAGCATGCAGCAGCAGCAGCAAAAACAGCAATGGTAAATGTGCAATCATGATTTGGGAAAAGTTGTTGATGTTCAAAAAGTTGATGGGCAAATAGTCACTCCAGGATTTATTAGAAGTTTAAGTGGAACCCAAAAAGATAGACCTGAAATTAGTTTGGAGGTAGTTTTGGGCCAAGATCAATCTAGGCCTCAGCCCATTGGGCTAGTCCATCATAAATCTAATGGTAATGGGCTCAGTCATCCTATTGCAAATACAGGAGGTGGACTCATAAGGGTGGGCTCTAAATCAAAGGTTAGTGATACCATTAGTGCATCTAGTAGTGGTTCCATCAACAACCAATTTAAGAAAGGCAAAAGGAAAGTGATCAGAAATGATGGAAATAAAAATCCATTGTTAATAGGTGGGTTTTCTGGGCTTGCTAGAAGAATTGGGCTGAAAGGAGTAGGAGCAGGAACAAGCAAAGTGTATCATAAAATCTTGGTGGTTAGATTTATAGCTATGTCAAGGCCAAATGTAGTTGAGAGTCAACCCATTTGTGAAAAAGGTAAGCTACAAGAGGCTCAAGCAACACTATGTTTGGGGAAAAGTTTGGGGCTCGATTGCAAGGGTCAGGATGCAGAAATTATTAACAAATTTGTACAATTAGAGAAGAATGATAAGGAAAGGATAGGAGGGGGGATTGATGAGGCTGTGCAATCAGTAATGTTGGGAGGATTTAGAGCCAAAATTGTTGTTATGAAGATACTAAATTGTAATATTAGAGGGGTTGAAAGGCCTGAAAAGAAGAAAAAGATTAAGAAGCTTTTGTTTGATAGAAAAATTGATATGGCATTGATTCAAGAAACAAAAAAATCAAGCATGTCTAACTCGGGTGTGAGAAGTTTGTGGCCAAGAGATAAAATGGAATTCATGAATGTGGATGCAGTGGGTGTAGCTGGTGGATTGTTATGCATCTAGTATCCTAAAGTCTTTTAACTCTCAGATTGTTGTAGCAATAGGAACTTCATCTTGCTCTTAGGTACCATTCTTAATTCTTTTGATTGTGTGATTTTAAATATTTACGCTCCTAATGATACTATAAGGAGAGGTAAGTTATAAGAGTCCATATTAAATCTGAAGGCCATCTTCCCAAAGCCATGGTGTCTTGGTGGTAACTTCAATGAGATCAGAAATCTGGGGGAAAGAATAGGAAACTCAATAAGGGATAGGGGCATGAAAGAATTTAACGAGTTCATAGATAGATGTAAGGTGGCTGATATGCAAATGGTAGGGAGAAAATTCACTTGGTGTAATGCATATGATGGGAATAAATAGAGTAGAATTGACAGGTTTCTTTTTAGTCCTGAGTGGTTTGAGAGATACAAATTCAAACTTTGGGACTTGCCTAGGATGGTATCTGATCATTGCCCAATAGTGCTTATGGAGGATGAGAGGGATTAGGGTCCCAAACCTTTCAAATTCTTAAATGCTTGGATCTTGCACTCAAACTTTGCACTTTTTATGGAGAAAACCTAGAAAGAATTCAAGGGGCTGCTGGGTACATTTTGCAAAGGAAATTACATGCTCTAAAGATGGCATTAAAACAATGGAATAGAGAGGTATATGGTAATGTTGCAACAAAACTAAAAGAAACTGAAGATGAGTTAAATGCCTTAGATCTGAGGGCTAAAGTTAGACCTCTGGAGGAGGTAGAAGTGAAACAAAAAAGAGAGGCAATGAATGAAATGTGGAGATTAAGTATGATGATGGAATGTGCATGGCTTCAAAAGTCAAGGTTGGACTAGAATATGAAAAGAGACAGGAATACTAGATTTTTTCATGTCATGGCTACTAGTAGACAAAATAGAAATGCTCTCAACTCCATTGTAGTTGGGGATACAGTGCTTGAGGAGCCAAATTAGGTAAAGGAAGAGGTGTGGATCCACTATATAATGCATTTTTCAGAAGAGTGAAGGAACAAACTAGTGTTAGTTGGTGATTTCAAGAGTGTGCGGCAAAGTGATTCATTTCAAATGCTTGAAATAGAAATTTCTGAAGATGAGATTTGGGCAACTGTCAAAGAGTGCAATGGAAACAAAGCTCCAGGATCAGATGGTTTCAATTTAATGTTTTTTTCAGAAAAATTGGAAAGTACTCAAGGAAGATGTGATGCCCTTTATGAAAGAGTTCCATGATAGAGGTGGATTGGCTAGTGGTTTGAACAGCTCATTTATCACCCTCATTCCAAAGAAAGACAATGCAGTTAACTTAAATGAGTATAGGCCAATAAGTTTAATAGGGTCAGTGTATAAAATACTCACAAAGGTCCTAGCAAGTAGACTAAAAAAAGTCATCGAAGTGGTAATTGGTGAATCATAATCAGCATTCCTGGGAGGCAGAAACATAATTGATGGGGTATTGGTTGCAAATGAAATTGTGGATAGGTGGAAAAAAACCAAGAAAAAATGGTTGCTATTCAAAATTGATTTTGAGGAGGCTTATGACTTAAACTGCGAGTTCCTATTTTCAATGCTATCTAACTTTGGCTTTGGCTCAAAATGGATCTCTTGGATGAAAGAATGTGTCTCTTTAGCAAGAATCTCAATACTTGTAAATGGTTTACCAACTAAAGAGTTTAGTCCTCAAAAAGGCCTTAGACAAGGGGATCCATTATCTCCATTCTTATTTAACTTGGCTACAGAAGGTCTGAATATATTACTTGTGAGAGCTAGGGAGTTGAGGCTGTTGAAAAGAGTAATTTTTGGTGATAAGGAAGTGGTAGTTTCTTACTTACAATTTGTAGATGACTCATTATTTTTCTGTGATGCTAAGTGGTTAGAAGTGTTAAATTTAAAGAGGATCTTAAGGTGTTTTGAAGTTGCATCAGGGCTTAAGATAAACTATCATAAACATGTGGTCTGTGGGTTTGGTATTTCTAACTCTTTGCTCAATGAGTTTACTTCCATGTTAAATTGCAAAACTCAGAGATTACCACTGAAGTACCTTGGGTTGCCATTGGGTGCTAGTCCAAGTAGAAAGAAGATTTGGAAACCTGTCATTGAGAAGCTTAAGCTCAGGCTTGCTGGTTGGACGAGGATATTTCTTTCCTTTGCAGAGGCTAATTTTGGTTAAAGCAGTGTTATCTAGTCTGCCAGTGTATTACCTTTCACTTTTCAAGATGCCAGAAGGGATAACAAAAGAAATTGATAAAATACAACCCTTATTCTTATGGAGTGGCTCTGAGTTCAAGATGAAAGTACATCTAGCGAAATGAAAAGAGGTAATTAAAAGTATTAAGCAAGGGGGGCTAGGAATAAGAAAAATCAGAGATGTGAATGCTTGTTTATTAATTAAGTGGTGGTGGAGATTTGCCAATGAGGAAACATCTCTGTGGAAGAAGGTGATTTGCAGGAAATACAAATTTGGTGATGGGAAATGGTTACCAAATCTGCACTCAGGCAATAGATTCTCTAAAATTTGGGGTGATATTATGATAGCAGCAGATTAAAGGGTCAGCTTATTGCAATTTTACGTAAGTAATCTCCAGATTAGAGTGGGAAATGGATGTAGAGTGAGGTTCTAGCGTGATTGTTGGAGTGGAGGAATTTGTCTTAAAGAGTTATTCCCTAGACCCTTCAGGTTGTCCAATGATAATGATAGGTCACTCAGGGCATATGTTGTTAAAAAAGGCAACTCTGAGAATTGGGTATTTAGTTTTAGGAGGGCCTTATTTCAATGGGAAAATGAGGAGCTCCGCACACTTAATCAGTTTATAAGAGTAGCCCTATTTTGAACATGAATGCTAAGGATAGGTCAGTTTGGCTAGCAACCGAAACATGGCAGTCTTTTGTCTCAACTCTGTATAATCACACTAATATAGATTATGGTGAGTATAAGAGTTCTAGTAGATTGGTGTGGATCAAGTACCTTCTCCCTAAAGTACAATTTTTTGGGTGGCTTGCATTGAAACATAAGGTTAAAACTTCCATATTTCTACAAAGGATTGGAATTTTGGATGAGAGTGCAGCTACCTTGTGTATATTTTGCAAAGCTGAGCAAGAATCAATAGAGCATGTGCTTATTTTTTGCCCTATGGTTTGGAGACTTTGGATAGGTCTTCTGAAGTGGTGGGGAGCTCAATGGGTGGTGCCTGGATCAGTTGAAAGACTATTGCAGTGGTGGGCAGGGAATTGCTTCATGAAAGTTGAGAGGAGAATTTGGAATACCATACCTTTGGTGGCTTTTTGTCAATTTGGTTCAATTGATAATGCCGTTTGTAATTTAATAGAGTTGTAATTTTTCCTTGGTTTTGGTCTTCCCACTCGAGTGGAAACATTTGCGCTTGAGTGGAGTTTGCACCTTCTCAGTAGTTTGGCTTGTCTGCACAAATACTGGGAGGCGTGTTTTTGCGCTTGAATAGAGACCTGTTTTATTGCACGTGTTTTAGTGACTCCACTCGAGTGGCAAGTCCTGCGCTCGAGCGGGGTACGCGGCCCCTGTTTTCTATATATGTGTGTTTAAGTCCGTTTTTAGGTTTAAGGCTTCTAGATCTGTTTTGGGAGCTCTAGGGTTTTCTTTTAGAGGCTATTTTGCTAGTTTTCCTTTGATGTTTACTTGAGTATTAAACTCACATGGTTTGATAATTCACATCAAAGTTTGAGTGATCATCTTCAAGAGTGTTCTTCTTCGGTGGAATCTGGAGATTAAATTGTGGAGTATTCGAAGGTGTTCAAAGCTGTGTGCGGTCGTTGAGTCGACGTGGGTGTGGTGGAATCAACATCAATCCAATTAATTCTGAGACGAAGGTTGTAGTGGAAGATATACAAATCGTTGAAGACAAATTGACAAAGTTTGGGTAATTTGTTTGGGTATTTTGTATTCTTTCTTTTCTTCATAGTGGGTTGATTTGTGGTGTTTTGCTCGTGATTTTTTAATCACAATTGGAGGTGCTCCAATAGTGATTTTTTCTACGTAAAAATTGTTTGTGTCAATTTATTGTTTTTGAAACAACAATCTAAATCACTTTCGTACGTGCTTGATGATTTAGATTGTTTGTTTTAATTGTTTGGGAATTGGTACAATTAAATCTTGATCTAATCACGAATCACTTAGGTTTTTCAATTGGTATCAGAGTAGGTCACTCTTTGTTTTTATCAAAACTATAGAAGTGTGATTTTGTGTGATTGGTGATATGGATTTAATTTTTGAAGGTAACTCGATCCATAGACCTCCGTTACTTGATGGTACAAACTATTCATATTGGAAAGCTAGTATGAGAGCGTTTTTAAAATCTATCGATGAGAAAGTTTGGCACTGTGTGATCTATGGGTGGAGTGAACCTGTTGTCACCATTGATGGTGTTGATATTCCTAAACCTCTTGATAAATGGGACGCATTCGATTATCAAAATTTGAGTTGGAATAGTAAGGCTCTCAACTCCCTCTTTTGCTCTGTTACACCTAAAGAGTTTCGTCGTATTTGTACTTGTGAGGTAGCAAAAGAGGCTTGGGATATTCTTGAAACTATTCACGAGGGTACTACTTCAGTTAAAAGGTCAAAACTTCAATGTCTCACCTCTTTTTTTGAAACTCTTTTTATGTGTGATGATGAGACGTTTGATGATTTTTATGATAAAATTAGTGATATTGTGAATTCTTGTTTCATACTCGGTGAAAAAATCCCTGAAGCTAAGGTTGTTGGAAAAATTTTGAGGTCTTTACTCGAGAAGTTCCAATCAAAAGTTACAGCTATTGAGGAGGCTCAAGATGTTGATACCCTCAAGCTTGATAAGTTGGTTGGAAACTTGCAGACTTATGAAGCCCACTAAATTTCTAAGAAAAAACAAAAAGATAGTGTGGTTTTTACTAGTGCTCATGAGGCTGCAAAGACCTCTGAGATTGAATTTAATCTAGAGTCCGAAATGATGGCTATGTTTACTAAACAGTTAAAAAAAATTTAAAGAAAAAGAAGCCTAATTTCAAGAACCCTATTTCAAAAGATAAGAGTAATGAAAAATCCAAAACTTTTCCACAAAAAATTGCCCCAAAAACTGAAAAGAAGACTGTGAAGGGGCAAGGTGTCAAGTGTTATGAATGTCGAGGGTTTGGACATATTGCTCTTGAATATCCATCGAAAAAGAACCGAAAGAAAGTCTATACAGTGACTTGGAATGATGAAAGCGGGTCAGAGCAAGAACCCGAAGAAACCGAATCTGGTGAAGACGGAGATAGTACTTACATAGCATTTTGGTCTACTGTCACTCAACCTCCTCCAAAGCCAGTGGAATTTGCTTGTGGTCAAAATCTGCATTGTGCTCCTACCTTTGATGGGAGTAATTACTTGTTCTGGAAGATCAGAATGAGGATGTTTCTGAGAGCTCACGACCTTGAGGGCTGGCAAGCCATTGAAGAGGATGTTGAAAGCACTAACAATTCGAGCAATCAGAGAGTTCTAACAACTATTCGTGAAGCAATTTCTGACGAAGAACAGCAACGGGTTACTTACTGCACAAAGGCCAAAGATGCATGGGACATTCTGAGTCAATTTCAAAAAAGATAAGAGCCATCTTCACCACCATCTATCAACTTTCATGCCTTAGTTGCTCGATTAGATGAGGTCCAGGAGAAAGAGGAGCAAAAAGAGGATGATAAAACCTCGGAAGACAATGATGAGATTGATGGTGATGACCTACAACAAACTTATGAAAAGCTTTAGAATGAATCTCTGAATTTGTCCAAGATCAATGACAAACTCACTCTCAAGCTCAAAGCATGTGAAAGCGAGAATGTCAATCTAAAAGGAGAGATTGAACTTGCAAAAAGGGATGTTAGCAAGATCTCAAATAACAGGCAAGACCTTTGCGGAATGCTCCTAGCTTGTGAAACCGAAAGGAATGAACTTCTGAGCATCTATGCCACATTTGAAGAGAAGATTGGAATCCTTGAGATATCACAAGCCATGTTGGAAGAGCTGATTGGTCAAAAAGAGAAAGAACTCAAAGTTGCTAGAGCCACAATTGATATGTGGAATAAAGGGTCAAAGACACTTGAAGGCATTATCGGGTCTCAATAAATGAGTGGTGATAAAAGTAGGATATGCTATACTACTACATCACATGACCTGAAGACTTAAGCAAAGGGAAAGCTCAAGGGTGATACTTCTCTTCATCAACCCAAAGGGGGTAAGATCGACAAATTAGAGGTAAAACCTGTATTTGTTTGTCATCATTGTGGGAGGTATGGCCACATTCGTCCTTATTGTTTTGAGTTGTTTGGTAAAGTGTCTAAAAAGGGTAGAAATTCTAACACTTTTTGGGTTAGGAGACAACCTTACATGTCTAGGCGGAACACCAAGGTTCATGAGGGTGTTCACAACACTAAAACGTCCACCAAGACTGCCAGTCCTGCTTCCACTAAGACCGAAAAGATATGGGTTAGAAAGAGCGGCTTAATGTGTTTCGTTGTTCACACTGCACTGAAAGCACGTGACTCACACGTGGTATTTTGATAGTGGGTGCTCTCGTCACATGTCTAGTGACAAATCCTACTTCACATCTCTTGATAAATATGAAGGATGAATTGTTACCTTTGGAGATGGTGACACTTCTAGAGTCATTGGTAAGGGCTCTATAAATGTCGCAAGTCTTCTTAAACTTGAAAATGTTTTGCTTGTTAACGGTGTTAGACTTATTTATTTTGATGATTTATTTAATTATATTTGAAATCCAAAATTTATTTTGATGATTTATTTAATTATGTTTTAATTTATTTGAAAGAGAAAAATAGAATCAAAATTTATTTTGTCCCATTATTTCTCACCTAAACCTTTATCCTAAATGTTGTTAGAATGTATTTAATATTTGATTAAATCAGAAGTTCAAACAGCACAAAACAAAGGTTCAAAAGATTCAAGTGGAAGATATTCAAATTAGTAATGATGGAGTGAAAGATATTCAAATTAGTAATGATGGAGTTACAACGGCTATAAATTCAAATGAATAGTTCAAAAGGTTCAAAAGATTCAAGTGGAAGATATTCAAATTTGTAATGGAGGGAAAGATATTCAAATTAGTAATGATGGAGTTACAACGGCTATAAATTCAAATGAATAGTTCAAAAGGTTCAAAAGGTTAGTGGAAGATATTCAAATTAGTAATGATGGAGTTACAACGGCTATAAATTCAAATGAATAGTTCAAAAGGTTCAAAAGGTTCAAGTGGAAGATATTCAAATTAGTAATGATGACTACAACGGCTATAAACGGCTATAATTTTCATTATATATACCAAAGCCTCTAATGTAAAACAAGTTACAAAAAAAACCTGAAAATATTCTTTGATATATAATCACTCAGATCTATTCTCTAAAAAATACTCTGAGAAGTATTCTTCAATTTTTGTTTACATCCTCTCTCAGAAATTATACACTGAGCCTTATAGCTTTAAGCCCATCTTTCTTGTGTGAGGTTTACAGAAAAATCAAAGCTTCATTTTTATATCTATCTTTAAGAGATAATTCTTGTAGCTTTCTGTGAACGCAAAAATACCTTCTTTTCAACCTTGTAAGAGTGTAATACACTCAGTGTTCTTAATTTAGAAAGTCTGTGTAAAATCCATGGAGGATTGCTCCATTTGTAAAGAGGTTGCTAGCACCCCCGTGAAGCTAGAGCATAGTGGGAAATCTCAAGTGAAGCTTGAGGAGTGGACGTAGGCCGAGTTGAAGCCGAACAACTATAAATTTGTTTGCCTCTCTCACCCTTATCTCTTTATTTTTTTTAAATTGTTGTAGCTATATTTTACATTTTCACTAAGCTAAAATCATTAACTGACATAGTTGTTAGAACACTTGTTTTAATTATTTTTATTTCATTAACTATATTTATCTATTGTGCTAGTCATAATTTTTATTAGGGTATTATTAATTTTTAATTGTAAAAACCTAATTCATCCCCCCTCTTAGGTTGTCTTTTGGGTAACAATTGGTATCAAAGTCTAAACTCTTGTTTTAGATTTAACCATCTAGGAGTTTCGATCCATGGCAACCTTAGCTGAAGGACAAGCCACAAATAGGCCACCACTGTTTGACGGAAACAACTATAGTCATTGGAAGGATAAGATGACTCTATACCTACAAGCCACTGATTATGCCATGTGGATTATTGTCACCAAAGGTCCAAAAATTCCTACCAAATTAGTTGACAATATTAGTGTATCTAAAACTGAAGATGAATGTGATGAGAGAGATCATAAATTATTGCAAGCCAATGCTAAAGCCAAACTCACCCTTGTTTGTGGATTAGACTCTAAGGAGTATAATAGAATTTCAAGTTGTGATTCGGCAAAAGAAATTTGGGACAAACTTGAGGTAACGTATGAAAGTACAAACCAAGTAAAGGAATCTCGTATTGATATGCTTGTTCATAGTTATGAATTGTTTAAAATGAACTCTGATGAATCTATTTCAAATATGTTTACTAGATTTACTGAAATTATAAACTCTTTGAAATCTCTTGGCAAAACTTATACTAACAGTGAGTTGGTAAGAAAAATTCTTAGGTGTTTACCAAAGAATTGGGAAGCAAAAGTCACCGCCATTATAGGAGCCAAAGATCTCTTCACACTTGGATTGGATGAGCTTATGGGTTCCTTATGACTCATGAGATCACCATGAAAGGACATGAGGATGTTGAAAACAAAAAGAAAAGTGGAATTGCATTCAAAGCCTCATCAAATGAAGAAGAACATGAAAACTCCAGTGAGGATGAAAGCTATGCCATGTTTAGTAGAAATCTTAAAAAGCACTTTAAGAAAAACAATTATGGAGGAAGAAGACCTTTCAAGAAAGAGTACAACAAAGATAACAAGAAAGAGCCTATTATTTGCTATGAGTGCAAAAATCCTGGACATATGAAGATGGATTGTCCAAAATTGAAGAATCATGAAAAAGACTACAAAAGAAACAAAAAGGCCACGGTAGCAACTTGGGGAGAAAGTGAAGATGAAAGCTCAAGTGATGAAATTGAAAATGAAGTAGTCAACTTCTGTCTCATGGCTCTTGAAGATAAAGACTCTACTCAAAATGAGGTTTGCTTTAAGTCCAAAGCTAAAGAAGGAAAGTGGTACCTTGATAGTGGATGTTCCAGACACATGACCGGAGATAAATCATTCTTTACTAAATTATCATCGAAAGATGGAGGATTTGTTACTTTTGGAGACAAAAAGAAAGGAAAAATCATCGGTATTGGTAGCATTGGTATTTCTCCTAACCCTTCTATTGAAAATGTTTTACTTGTTGATGGACTTAAGCATAACCTACTTAGTATTAGTCAATTATGTGATAAAGGTAATCGAGTTATTTTTGATAAATCACATTGTACAATTGAAAGCACAAATGATCATAAAGCTTTATTCGTTGGTAATCGCCATGATAATGTTTATGTTTTTTATCTTAATGATCTCTATGTTAGTGATGTTAAATGTTTATATGTTAATAATGAAAATAGTTGGTTATGGCATAGAAGACTTGGTCATGCTCATATGGATTTAATTGCTAAACTTTTGAGAAAGGATTTGGTTATTGGACTTCCAAAAATTAAATCTGAAAAAGATCATCTTTGTAGTGCTTGTCAACAAGGAAAACAAACTAAAACATCATTTAAATCAAAATCTCATATTTCCACAACTAGACCTTTACAACTATTGCATATGGATTTATTTGGTCCCTCAAGGACATCTAGTCTAGGTGGTAAACGTTATTGTCTTGTTATTATTGATGATTATTCAAGATTTACATGGGTTATGTTTTTAGCACACAAAGATGAAACCTTTTCTTCTTTCACAAAACTCTGTCGTAGAATTCAAAATGAAAAAGGCTTTCTGATTACTAATATTCGAACCGACCATGGTAGAGAACTTGAAAATGAGAAATTAGAATTGTTTTGTGATGAGCATGGTATTGGACATAATTTTTCAACACCTAGAACCCCTCAACAAAATGGTGTAGTAGAAAGGAAGAATAGAACTTTAGAAGAGATGAGTAGAACAATACTTTGCGAAAATAATTTTCCTAAATATTTTTGGGTCGAAGCCGTTCACACCGCATGCTATATTTTAAATCGTGCATTAATTAGACCTATTCTCAAAAAGACTCCTTATGAACTTTGGCATGATAGAAAGCCCAACATTAGTCACTTGCATGTTTTTGGTTGTAAATGTTTTGTGCATAATAATGGTAAGGATAACTTAGGTAAATTTGATTCAAAATCTGATGAAGCAATTTTTCTTGGCTATTCCTTAACTAGCAAAGCTTATTGTGTTTTTAATAAAAGAACTCTTATTGTGGAAGAATCTATACATGTGACATTTGATGAAACTAACATCTCTACTCAAAAGCAAATTGTTAGTGATAATATAGATTTGGAACCAAATGTGGAAGATTCAAGTATCTACAAAGAAGGGAACCAACCATGTAAGTTGAACAAAGAGATTGAACAACCTATTATCCCACCTCAAGAAGAAGGAGGAAACAATGATGATTTGCCAAGAGAATGGAAATTTGTTCATAATCACCCTAAGGATTTAATCCTAGGTGACCCTACAAAAGGTATTGAAACTTGCTCTTCACTTAGAAATATTTGTAGTAACTTGGCTTTTCTCTCACAGATTGAGCCTAAAAACTTTCAAGAAGCCGAATTCGATGAACATTGGATGATAGCTATATATGAAGAGCTTAACCAATTTGAGAGAAACAAAGTGTGGGAACTTGTGCCAAAACCTAAAGATCATACCATTATCGGTACCAAATGGATCTTTCGAAACAAGCTTGATGAATCCGGCACAATTATAAGAAACAAGGCTAGACTTGTTGCACAAGGATACAATCAAGAAGAAGGTATTGATTTCGATGAAACCTTTGCTCCGGTTGCTAGATTAGAAGCCATTGTTACTTGCATTTGCATGTTTTAGAGATTTCAAACTTTATCAAATGGATGTAAAAAGTGCATTTCTTAATGGTCTTATAAATGAGGAAGTTTATGTTAAACAACCCCCAGGTTTTGAAGATCATGCTTTTCCAAATCATGTTTTTAAACTATCAAAAGCTTTATATGGTTTGAAACAAGCACCTCGTGCATGGTATGAACGATTAAGTAAATTTTTGATTGAAAATAATTTTTCTAGAGGAACGATTGACACAACACTTTTTGTTAAAACTAAAAATGATGATTTACTTATTGTGCAAATATATGTGGATGACATTATATTTGGTGCTACTAATGAAACCTTGTGTAAGGAATTTGCTAAGTGTATGCAAGGTGAGTTTGAGATGAGCATGATGGGGGAGCTAAATTATTTCCTTGGGCTTCAAATCAAACAATGTAAGGAAGGAATTTTTATCAACCAAGCTAAGTATACAAAAGAACTACTCAAAAAGTTTGGTATGTATGACTCAAAAATAGCTGGAATACCTTTGAGCACATCCATTAAGTTAGACAAGGATGAAAAAGGTAAGTCCATTGATCAAACAAAATATCGAGGTATGATCGGCTCACTTCTTTATTTAACTGCAAGTAGACCCGATATTATGTTTAGTGTTTGTATGTGTGCTAGATATCAATTAAATCCTAAGGAATCACCTCTCAGTGCTGTTAAAAGAATTTTTAGATATCTTGTTGGCACTCAAAATTTGGGACTGTTTTATCCTAGAGATGCTGCATTTGATTTAATTAGTTACTCGGATGCCGACTTTGTCGGATGCAAACTTGATAGAAAAAGCACCAGTAGCACTTGTCACTTTCTTGCTAACTCATTAGTATCTTGGTTTAGCAAAAAGCAAAATTATGTTGCTTTATCAACGGCCGAAGCTGAATATATAGCTTCCGGAAGTTGTTGTGCCCAAATACTTTGGATGAAACAACAATTGGAGGACTTTGATTTGCATTATGATCATATCCCTATTAAATGTGATAATACTAGTGCCATCAATTTAAGCAAAAATCCGGTTCAACACTCACGAACAAAACATATTGAAATTCGACATCATTTTTTAAGAGATCATGTTCAAAAAGGGGATATTGTACTTGAATTTATAAACACCGACAAGCAATTGGCGGATATTTTCACAAAACCCCTAAGCGAGGATCGTTTCAATTTTATTCGTGGCGAGCTTGGAATGTCGATTTCTACTTAAAAAGTTTTGTTATGACTGTGAAACTTGAATTTTTGTTAAAATGATATATGTGTATTGCTACATTGATATGGAAACATTTATATCAGTTGAATACTCTCAAGTCCTTCATACATTTATTCTCCTTAACAGTTTGCTATTCTCAATTGTGTAATTTTTTTTTGGGTTCTGCATCTTGAGGTAAAATTAACTTTGCATACATTGATTTTTTTTTAAACCCTCATGATATATATATATATTTTTTGCATTACAATTCCAGCAACACCAACGTCCCATTAAGTTTAATTTCAGCTAGTATTATTCTATTTTAATTTATTTTATTTTGCTATTAGGCTTAATTTCTTTTATTTTTATTTATTTTTTTCATTATTATTTTTTTGTTTAGGCTTAATTTTCTTATTTTTTTCTGCGTTTTAATTTCATTTTTCAGTACTAAAATATAAAAACAAAAACAAAAACAAATTAAAATAAAAATTTTTACATAAAAAAAAGAAGAAGCATCCTTCATTTTCTTTACGGCCACACACCGATCAAAATAAACATAAAAAAAAAAAAAAAACAAACCCTTCATTTTTTTCCGACCATACACCGATCTTACTTACTCGTCTCTTCCATCATTTTCTTCTTCTTTTTATGACCCTGGGCGACTCTTGATGCCCCTGCCCTTGTGTTTTCGTTGAGAGCAATGACTCCCCGCTGACTATCAAAGCACAAGAACGACGTTGCTCCAAATCGGGCCATGGAGGTGGTCTTCCGTTTAAGTTCTTTATTTTCGGCCTTTAGTGCGCCTATTTCTACTCGCGCATCCCAGTACATGCGCTGAAGCAGAGAGAGCTGGGCGTTGACCTGATGGAGCTCACTCGTCCTATTCTGCAATCGGTGAGCCAATTTTGTGACTGTTGTCACCGTCTCCATACAAGACGTCAGTGTGAAATGATTGGCTTCAATGTCTGATTGAGCTGCCATGCTTTGCTCAATCGACATCATAGGAAGGTTAGGAAGAGGAATGACAGGAAGAGTAGGAGTCGGAGCACTCAGCCCAGCAGCGCTTACAGGATCATTCAGGTCCGGAAACAGATTGAGGGAACGGGATGAGGAAGCCATGGTTTAGCAGTGAGAGGTGTAAAAGAAATGAGTTGCGAAGAAACAGAAGAGAGTGGTGAAGAATAGATAGAAGAGAATGGTAAAGAAGAAAATAGAAGAGTGTGTGTTTAAGAAGAAGGCAAAACAGAAGCAGACAAAGAGGGAGAGGGAGCCGAGGCGCGTCCAAATCGAGGCCTGCTTTTGTCGGCCAATGACGCAAAAGTGAGGACGCGTGTCCGGCGCGATTTTCGACGGAAACGAGAGAGGCGCGCAAATCATATATTTATGTATATATATGTTTTGAATTGTATAGATGCTATTTATCACTATCATTTTCCTCCTCCTCCTCCAGATTCTGACCTATGATTTCCTTTTGATAATGTCACAGGGAGAGAAAATATACGATGTTATGTATTATGGATGTTATGTATTATGGTATTATTTTCAAACTAATCTGATGTTATGTATTTATAGTTTGATATCTTAGTCTCATATCATGTCTCTAATTAAAGCTTATTTATTATACATGTGCTAACCTATGTATTTAGAAATGAATTCAGGGAGCATGACTTGAGGAGGAGCCTTTCTTACTCCCAAATCAAATCAAAACATCATTGTGTGCCATCATCAAAAAGGGGGAGATTGTTAGACTTATTTATTTTGATGATTTATTTAATTATATTTTAAATCCAAAATTTATTTTGATGATTTATTTAATTATGTTTTAATTTATTTTAAAGAGAAAAATAGAATCAAAATTTATTTTGTCCCATTATTTCTCACCTAAACCTTTATCCTAAATGTTGTTAGAATGTATTTAATATTTGATTAAATCAGGAGTTCAAATAAATTAGTAATGATGGAGTTTGATTAATATTTGATTAAATCAGGAGTTTAAATCAGGAGTTCAAAAGATTCAAGTGGAAGATATTCAAATTAGTAATGATGGAGTTGCAACGGCTATAAATTCAAATGAATAGTTTAAAAGGTTCAAAAGATTCAAGTGGAAGATATTCAAATTTGTAATGATGGAGGGAAATATATTCAAATTAGTAATGATAGAGTTACAACGGCTATAAATTCAAATGAATAGTTCAAAAGGTTCAAAAGGTTAGTGGACAATATTCAAATTAGTAATGATGGAGTTACAACGGCTATAAATTCAAATGAATAGTTCAAAAGGTTCAAGTGGAAGATATTCAAATTAGTAATGATGACTACAACGGCTATAAACGGCTATAATTTTCATTATATGTACCAAAGCCTCTAATGTAAAACAAGTTACAAAAAAAACCTGAACATATTCTTTGATCTATAATCACTTAGATCTATTCTCTGAAAAATACTCTGAGAAGTATTCTTTAATTTTTGTTTACATTCTCTCTCATAAATTATACACTGAGCCTTATAGCTTTAAGCCCATCTTTCTTGTGTGAGGTTTACAGAAAAATCAAGGCTTCATTTTTATATCTATCTTTGAGAGATAATTCTTGTAGCTTTCTGTGAAAGCAAAAATACCTTCTTTTCAACCTTGTAAGAGTGTAGTACACTCAGTGTTCTTAACTTAGAAAGTCTGTGTAAAATTCGTGGAGGATTACTCCATTTGTAAAGAGGTTGCTAGCACCCCCGTGAAGCTAGAGCATAGTGGAAAATCTCAAGTGAAGCTTGAGGAGTGGACGTAGGCCGAGTTGAAGTCGAACAACTATAAATTTGTTTGCCTCTCTCACCCTTATCTCTTTATTTTATTTAAATTGTTGTAGCTATATTTCACATTTTCACTAAGCTAAAATCATTAACTGACATAGTTGTTAGAACACTTGTTTTAATTATTTTTATTTCATTAACTATATTTATCTATTGTGCTAGTCATAATTTTTATTAGGGTATTATTAATTTTTAATTGTAAAAACCTAATTCACCCCCCTCTTAGGTTGTCTTTTGGGTAATAGACGGCCTTAAAGCTAATCTGTTGAGCATTAGTCAAATGTGTGATTTCCATCATGAAGTATTATTTTCAAAAAATAAATGTGAAATTTTGGATAAGAAAAGAAATACTATTATGCATGGGGTTCGCACATCTGATAATTGTTATGGGATTGTTACCACTAATGATTTTACTTGTCATTCGGCCATTATAAGTAACATTGACTTGTGGCATCAAAGATTAGGTCACATGAATTTCAAAGACCTATCTAACATTGCCAACAAAGAGCTTGTGAGAAGAGTACCTAAAATGGGTAAGAATGTGAACCATGTGTGTGGTTCATGTCAACTTGGGAAGCAAACTCGTGCTCCTCATAAAAAGGTGAACAGTTTCACAACCAAACGTCCTCTTGAATTGGTTCATATGGATCTTATGGGACCCACTCGCATTGAAAGCATTAGAGGTAAAAGATACATTTTTTTTAACCGTTGATGATTATACTTGTTTTTCATGGGTAAATTTTTTAATAGAAAAATTTGATACGTTTGATACTTTCCAGGCCTTAGTCCTTAAAATCCAAAATGAAAAGGGTGTTTCTATTGGACGTATCATAAGAATCCGGACTGATCAAGTATGAAAATAGTTCACTTTCGGATTTTTGTGATATGCACGGAATTAAGTATGAATTTTCTACACCGATTACTCCACAACAAAATGGAGTTGTTGAGAAGAAGAACAGGGTTGTTCAAGAGATGGCTAGGGTCATGCTCCTTAGCAAGAAAGTTCCTCCAAAGTTTTGGGCTGAAGCCTTAAATACCGTTGTTTATGTTGTAAATCATGTGTATTTAAGGCCTGACACTTTACAAACTCTATATAAAGTGTGGACGGGATTGAAACCTAATGTAAAATACTTCAAAACTTTTGGGAGTAAATGTTATATTTTCAAAGATAGAGAGCCCTCGGGTAAATTGACTCCCGAAGTGATAAATGTATTTTTCTAGGGTATTCAACCTCTAGTAGAGCTTTTCGTGTCTATAACCTGTGTACTTTGTCTTTAATGGAATCGATGAATGTGTTTATAGATGACACAAGTTCTCCTACTTCAGCGTTAAATGAGGAAGAAAATGGTGAGTCTCCAATCCTGGATACTGAACCACAAAGTCAAGGAGAAGCAGAGGACTAAGCTCAAGAAGGTGAGCCAACACCAACTTCTAAGGTAAGTCTGAGTCCAAAGAGTGCACAAAGAGACACCACTTTTGATGCTCCTGTCACTAGAAGTCCAAAATTTAAACTATCAGCAAGGGTGAAACTGAATCATCCAACTCAACAGGTGATTGTAAGTGTCTCAGATCGAATAAAAACCCAAAGATAAATTCGGGAAGAGGTATCTCATATGTGTTATGTTTCATTAATTGAACCTAAGAATATAAAAGAGGCCTTACTAGATGATAGTTGGGTCAATGCTATGCATGAAGAGTTAGGTCAATTTGAATGTAACAAAGTTTGGACTCTTGTTCCCAGACCTAGAGACATGAATGTGATAGGTACCAAGTGGATCTTTAAAAATAAATCTGATGAGAATGGTACTTTGGTTAGAAATAAAGCTAAGTTGGTTGCGCAAGGCTATACTCAAGTAGAAGGTGTTGACTATGATGAGATGTTTGCCCTAGTTGTACGTCTCGAATCTATTCGTATTTTACTTAGTGTTACATGCTTTCTTGGGTTCAAATTGTTTCAAATGGATGTGAAAAATGTCTTTCTGAATGGGTACTTGAAAGAGGAGGCTTATGTTGAGCAACCAAAAGGGTTTGAGGACCCAAAATGTCCAAACCATTTTTACAAGTTAGACAAGGCTTTGTATGGGTTGAAACAAGCCCCTCGGGCTTGGTATGATAGACTTACTACATTTTTTCTTGATAATGATTTTCAAAGGGGTAGTGTGGAAAAGACTTTATTTGTGAAACATACTAAGTCTCATATACTTGTTGCTCAGATTTTTGTTGATGATATTGTGTTTGGATCCACTGCTGATCATCTTGTAAAACATTTTTCGGATTGCATGACACATGAGTTTAAGATGAGTATGATGAGAGAGTTGTTTTATTTCTTAGGTCTTCAAATTAAACAGTCTCCTTTGGGAATATATGTTTCTCAGACTAAGTATGCCAAAAACCTTGTGTCAAAGTTCGGTCTAGAGTCGGCCAAACATGCTCGTACTCCTATGAGCACCAGTCTTCACCTTTCCAAAGATTCATCTGGTACTGATGTTGATCCTACCCTTTATAGGAGTATGATAGGGAGTCTTTTTTCCCTCACAGCCAGTCAACCTGACATTGCATTTAGTGTAGGTGTCTGTGCCCGTTACCAAGCCAGTCCTAAAGAGTCTCATCTTCTTGCTATCAAATGCATCGTTAAGTATGTTAATGGGACACTGGGGTTTGGGGCTTGGTTTTCTACTAATACTACAACCGAAATTACTAGTTTTTTTATGGCGACTGGGCAGGGTGTGCTGATGATAGGAAGAGTACATCTGGGGGGTGTTTTTACCTTGGAAATAATCTGGTTACGTGGCATAGCAAAAAGCAAAATGCTATTTCTCTCTTGATCGCTGAGGTCGAGTACATTGCTGCAGGAAGTTATTGTGCACAAATGTTGTGGATGAAGCAAATGCTTTGTGATTATGATATAGACCAAAACACTCTCACCCTTTTTTGTGATAACACAAGTGCCATTAACATTTTTAAAAATCCTGTCCAACATTTTCGCACGAAACACATTGACATTCGTCATCATTTCATTCGAGAGTTAGTGGAAGAGGGCCTTATTGTTCTTGAACATGTATCCACTGAAGCATCAAAAAGCTGATATTTTTACAAAACCCCTTGATCTTCTTAGGTTTAAGTTCCTTAGAAAGACCTTAGGTGTAGTGCTCAGTCATTAGGGTGTTACCTGTTACTTGAGTGGGTGTGAGTGTTTGATTTTATGCGTACTTGGATGCTATAATCTCATTGTCATTGATTCTGTCATCTTTGCATTTAGGCTCATATGAACAACTCTCATGCTGCTTGCAAGATTTCATTCTTCTTTGTTCATAGCTCATTATGAATGCCCATGCTCATTGACTTCATGATCTCATTCCGTATACATTCTTGAGATAAGTTGTTATAGGGGTTTCCGCACAAGTGATTAAATGGCTTATACATTTTTAGAGGAATTGACCTATACTGGCATATCTTGGGTGATGTTGAGTCTCTTAACCATCTACCATCGTTTTTCACTTCCACGGTTCCTCTCTCGATTCATTGAAGCCCGGGCATTAGGAAAAGGCTACCTCAGAGGCACTGACCAAGCCATCCTTATTGATTTCATGCTTCTTTGGTTTGGTCTCCATACTCTTGAGCGTGCATGCCACTAGTGAGTGCCCACAAGCAAGAAAAGTTTAAATAAAAAAAAAAGGAACTCATTGATTGAGGGGAAGCATTCGCGTTTACTCAACAAATACTCCTTGATTTCTGGTGGTTTGACTTTTCTCAGTGGTGTTTAGTTACTCTTGCTGGAGGTCTAGCCATCCGATCACTACGAGGATTAACTCTAGCTCTGTGGCCTCTCAAGGATTGCACACACACACACATTTTTTATGTGAGCTCTCATGTTTGTCTTTGAGTTGTGCATTCCCATGACGCTTATGCTCATTGATCAATATTTATCTGACTTGCTCATTGTGGTGGCCGAATAATTGCAGACGCGGATAGACAACGTATAAATTCCCAATAGATGTATAGTATGCATTCGGCCCCGCCACTGCCGTTTTAGATGCCGAATAAGACGAGCAGGGGGCCGATTAAATGGGGAGGGCCGAGTGAGTAAGTACATGACAGATCAAGAGCAGGCCCTACCTAGAAGACCAGGAGCGTATATAAATAGAAGAACAACAACCAAAGAGAGGTATGTGAGAATCGATATGCTTAACTTAAAATACAAGTAATCCAGAGAGAGTAGAGACTAACTTGTCCGTCGGAGTGCTAATTCCGGCACCCTCGACCGGAGTGTTCATTTCTTTTTAGGTGACAATCTGAGGATCACGAGCATCCCCCAAGATTTGAAGAGTATTTCTAAACCACTTCCCCACAATTGGCGCCGTCTGTGGGAATACTCAAAAACATCCATGGCGGGCGTAACGGAAGACCCTCTGATAGTCACTGACGAAACCACACAGAGAGACGACCTCACTCCAACAAACATGCTTGGACCGGAGACTATCGCCGCAAGATGCACTTTGAACTTCGCCTCACCCTCGACTTCAGAGCATGAGACAATGCAAGCAATCATGGAACAAGCAAAGCAAAATGAACAGAGGTTGGAGAACATGATCGCTGAGAACAAACGTCTCCGTCAGGATTTGGCCTTGGAAGTGGCGAAGTCTAAACAAGTTGTACGCCAAGATCCGGAACGACCTCTGAGGGCAGGTGGTCGACGACCTCGAGCCCGACAACAAGACACTGATAGCGACTCCGACTCATTATCCCCGGAGCCCAAGAAGAAGGGACGACCCGAAACTTTCAGTTCCTCTGAAGAGAGTCCATGTATAAGGCATAAGTGAAGAAGAAACAATTCAGATGAAGAAGACCAGCATGATCCCTTTGTGCAATGGATCGCAAGGGCGGTTCTGCCCAAAAAGTTCAAAGCTCCGTCGTTCACTCTCTATGATAGAAAATCAGACCCCATCGATCATATCCGTCATTATAAGCAAGCCATGACATTGCATGCAGACGACGAGGCCCTTACGTGCCGAATATTCCCTAGCAGTTTAGGACCATTGGCTGTCAGGTGGTATTATAAACTGGAGCCGGCTTTGATAAAAAACTTCCATCAATTACAGAAATCCTTCAGGGCCAGATTCATCACCAACAAGGTCCAGCCAAAACAAGCCGACTCTCTCTGGGCAATGCAGATCTAGCCAGGGGAAACACTAAGAGCGTATTCGGCGCGCTATTGGAAGTGTTTTAATCTTGTTGATGATGCTTGCAACGACTCCATGGCCATCACCGCCTTCAAAATGGGTTTGCATCCTGACAGTGCTCTCCACAGCTCCTTGACTAGAAGACCCCCTAAAACAGTCTGGTCGTTGATGAAGAAAGTTGAGGAATACTGCAAAGTGCAGGATGATGCCTTGCGGGTTAAAGCCGGAAATGTGGCTAACAAGACGGCCCCTTCTGAAATTGCTCAGACGTTAAATTCTGTACCACCTTAGAGCCCTGAATCGCGACATCGGGGTAAATGAGACAAGAGACGGGATTCTCGCCGATCAAGCGACCAATGCTCCCACCGAGCAAATGAACAACTGCAAGTTGATAGCAGGCGCACAAGGCGTGCCGACAAGAAATAAACGGAGTTGACAGAGCCGATCAGTGCGGTTATGTCCAAAGTCCAACACCTTCCGTTCTTCAAATGGCCGTCCAAAATGGTGGGACCTCCTGACACGAGAATACGGGATAGACGATGCGAGTATCACAAGGACCATGGCCATGATACTGAGAGTTGTTATATATTAAAGGATCACCTGGAGGAATTGGTACAAGATGGTAGGCTACAACAGTACGTCCGAAAAGGCAACTCAACCAAAGCAATAGCCTTAAGACAGGATTCCCCTCCACTCGGCGTGATCCATATAATATACAGTCTGCCAATGTCATCCATGGTGCATACGATTCAGTCGAATCCCGACCCTCAAAATCAACTCACTATGGCAAAACGGCCCCATGAAGCTGCGAGCATTGCTTTTGATGATTCAGATTTGGCCGAAGTGACACTTCCCCACATCGATCCCTTGGTAATTGAGTTACACGTAAACCGATTCACCATTGAACGCGTACTCATTGATCCGGGGAGCACATCAGAGGTTATGTATTACAAGATATTCACAAAACTCGGCTTCTCCGAATCGGATCTCTCTCCGGCTCCTTATCCACTATTCGGCTTCAATGCCAATCCAGAATACCCGTTGGGGAAAATCACACTACCCGTTTGAGCGGGCTCCCGAACAGTGGATGTGGAATTCTTGGTCGTCAAGCTGCCATCGCCGTATAATCTAATCATAGGGTGAACTTGGTTGCATACTATGCAGGCCGTGCCAAGCACCTATCATCAGCTGCTACGCTTCTCGACAGAACGCGACATTGAGCAAATCCGTGACTCACAGAAGTCGGCACAAGCATGCAATCTCCTTGCTGGAAAGACGCCAAAGGAGTTGCAAGTGAATTCTATTAAGGTGCCCGATCGGGAGAGCCTCGAAGATGTTGGGCGGCTCCCAAGTGAAAAGGCCACGGAAGCCCTAGATCGAGTTAAAATCGACGGAAACCCAGACAGGTTCTTCATGGTCGGCGCCTCCTTGAATCAAGTTGACAGACAGGAGCTAATTTCCTTCCTGCTCAACAACCTTGATGTCTTTGCGTGGACTCCATATGAGATGCCGAGTATAGATCCGTCTGTTTCACAACACCGTTTGAATGTTGACCCTAAATGCAAGCCGATCATTCAAAAAAGCCGGCGGTCAGCCGCAAAGCACACTGCCGCCGTTGTTGAAGAGGTTGACAGGTTGCTTGACGCCGGGGGCAATCAGGGAAGTGACCTACCCTACGTGGCTCTCTAATACTGTGGTTGTGAAGAAGAAAAATGGGACTTGGCGAGTGTGCGTTGATTTCACGGACCTGAATAAAGCCTGCCCCAAGGATTGTTTTCCCCTACCCAGAATTGACCAACTTGTAGATGCGACGGCACGCCATTAGCGTATGAGCTTCCTTGATGCTTACAGAGGCTACCATCAAATCGCCATGCATCCGGAGGACCAAGACAAAACTGCATTCCTCACCCCAAGAGGAACCTACTGCTATAAGGTTATGCCTTTTGGGCTGAAGAATGTTGGGGCAACTTACCAAAGACTAGTCACTGCCATGTTCAAGGAGCAACTCGGCCACACTATGGAAGTGTACATTGATGACATGGTAGTCAAGTCCAAAGAAGAGCAAACTCATCTAGCCGATCTTGAAGAGACATTCGGCATTTTACGCAAATACAAAATGAAGCTGAACGCTTCCAAATGTGCGTTTGGGATCGGCTCTGGAAAATTCTTGGGTTACATTGTCAACCACCAAGGAATCGAAGTCAACCCGAGGCAAATCACAGCAATCTTGGATCTCGGCTCCTCTCGTTCAGTAAAAGAGGTTCAAAAGTTGATGGGGATGGCCTCCGCACTCAACAGGTTCATCAGTCGGTCTATAGATCGCTGCTGATAATTCTTCCATACACTACTGCAGGGCAAGGCTTTTGAATGGTCTGCCGAGTGCAAAGCCGCTTTCAACGGCCTCAAAACCTACCTCCGATTAGTTCCACTCTTGACAACACCTTCGGCAGGTGACTCACACATTTTGTATCTGGCAGTTTCTGATCGGGCCGTCAGCGCCGTACTGATAAAGGAAGAGCTGGGGGAGCAGCGGCCAGTATATTATGTGAGCAAGGCAATGGTCGACGCCGAAGCATGCTACCTTCTGCTAGAAAAACGCATCCTAGCCCTAGTTATGGCCGCAAGAAAACTGATGCATTACTTCCAGGGGCATAGCATTGGGGTGTTAACAGATTACCGCCTCCGATCAGTGCTACGTAGTGCGGAAGCATCAGGACGCGTTTCAAAGTGGGTTCTTGAACTCGGCCAGTACGATATTCAGTTTCTACCGAGAACCTCAATCAAGAGATAGGTGCTTGCCAACTTTGTGGTCAAATTCACTGGGGGTCTTGCCGGCTTCAAGTCTGATGAAATTCGACCTAAGCCGAACTGGAGAATTTATGTTGGGGACATTTGGCAGTTGTACTGTGATGGATCATCCAATCAGCGGGGCAGTGGAGCTGGAGTAGTAATCATGGCTCCCGACGGCGCAATAATTGAGCAGGCCGTCAAACTTGGCTTCGAGGCGTCAAATAACGAAGCCGAATACGAAGCCATTCTAACCGGTTTGCGGAATGCACATCTTCTGGGTGCTCGGCGTTTGCTTGTATTTTGCGATTCAAAACTGGTGATCAATCAACTAAAGGGGGAGTACGCGGCAAGAAATGACCGTATGGCGGCTTACATGAAAACGGCTAACTCTTTGCTGGCAAAATTTGACCATCATGAATTGAATCAGATAACACGTGATCAGAACACACATGCAGATGCCCTGGCTTGCCTAGCCTCAGCCATTAACTCAGAGATTAAACGGACCATCGAGGTGGGTTTCATCCCAGAGCCAAGCATTAGCCCTTCTGAGGAAGTCCAAATCAATGTCATAGAGTCAGGACCGAGCTGGATGGACTCCATTGCTGCATTCCTGTCCTCTGAACAGCTCCCAGCGAACAAGAAAGAAGCGCACAAGCTACGAAACAAAGCCCTGCAATACTACTTGGATCCACAAGGAAAGCTTTATAAAAAATCCCTTTCTAGTCCATACCTGGAATGCGTTCATCCGGATAAAGTCGAGGAACTCCTGACTAAAATACATGAAGGTAGCTGTGGTGCCCATTCAGGCGGGCGCTCTTTGGCTCATCGAGCTATAACACAGGGGTATTATTGGCCGACAATGAGAGCTGATGCCGAATGTTATGTGAAAAAATGTGAACAGTGCCAGAAGTTCTCCCCATTAACCCATCTGCCTGCTGAAGAGTTAATGTAACAACCCACCTTTATGGCCTAGTCATGTTCATGTGCATTCACATACCTTTGTCTTGTTAAGTTAGCATGTATGAATCTTGTCTTGTTTTGTACGTATATGATTTGCCTAAGTGTTATATGTATGCTCTGTTCCTCCCTTGTTATGTTAAGCCTAAGTCATGCCAAGCCTAAGCTATGTTAAGCCTAGATCATTTCCAAGCCGAGGTCATCTTAAGCCTTTAACTGTTTCGGAATCCCTTTGTTTAACCTCTACCCTTGTTTTGGCATATTGGCCGAGATGATTATCATCTGGGCCGAGGTGTGTATCGCTGAGGCCGAGATGTGTATTATCTGGGCCGAGATGTTATCTTGAACCCAAGTGATCTTGTCCGGGAAGTGGTTTGACCTAGACCGAGGTGTGGCACATCTAGGCCGAGGTGTGGCACAGTTCAGTCAGTGTTGTCCTTCCTAGCCGGGATCATTGTCATCTTAGTTGTCGAGGCTCTGTCCTTCCAAGCCGATGTCATTGTTACCTTACTGCCGAAGTGTTGTTCTTAGTTGAGGTCATTGTCCCTTGTTTGCCGATGTCTTGTCTTTTGCCGATGTCATCACTTGCCGGAGTGTTTGCTGTGAAGCTTGTTAGATACGCTTTGTCAGAACCTAGTCTTGTCAATCTGTCACCTTTTTTGAAGAGGAAGATTTCCAAGCTTGATTCCTAGAGATCAAACCGTTAGATTCGTGTTCTAAGGTTAGATTCTTGATCCTCTCATGTTGTTCTTTATGATTACGTTATTGCATTGCATGATTGAATATGATTTGTAAGCCATGCATTGTTTTGAAGTTCGGTTTTTAGAAAGAGAAAATGGTGTTCAAGTGTTCTTCAAGAAAAGTCATGTTTTGATCCGAAAGCTCATGCCAAGATTTATGTTTTCATGTTTGTTTTTGTATGATCTTCAAGTAGGGGTACCCAGGTCCATGTTTTCGAACTCATGGCATGAAATCCCAGATTTTGTAATGAACCAGTTATGATTTTTAGCATTCATGATTCTTCATGTTCATGTTCATGTTCTTCAACCCAGATTTTTCCAGACTTCACTTCCCGAAGTGTAGTCGCCGAGATCATTCTTACCTAGACCTCACACTTAGGCCAAGCATCGTATCTCACCTTGGCCTACCTTGCATGATCACTTACACTTGTCTTGTTTGAACCTCGGCATGCAGCTGCACGCCGAAGCCTTGGTAGCCACACCTCGGCCAGGTGGTGTGGGACCTCGGCACAGACCTGGTTGGTACCCAGCATGTCTTCCCGACATGTAAAACAGTGTTTTGATTTCCAACATGTTTTCCCGAGATCATTTGCATGCATGTAAGACTTGTTTTAAGAAGTATGTTCAGTAGACTTTGCCATGTGTTTGTAGGACTTGGACCCTTGCCTTGATCCCGACGTCCCAAGAGCTATGTGAGTGGTACTTTTAATAAAGCTATGTTGTAAATGTTTTGATAAGCTTTGCTTTGTTTTGTTTTGAAAAGTATTTGTTAAGCATGAATGATTACTCATATTTTTATGTATTAAGAATAAGTTTTGATTGCTAAGTATAAGTTCGGTTTCGGTTAACATCCTCGGAAAGTCCTTACGTGCTGGAGGACTCTAAGCTTATGCAGCACAAGTTTGGAAGTCCGTACGTGCCAGGGGACTTTAAGCATAAGTGGCACAAGTCCGTACGTGCCAGGGGACTTTAAGCATAAGTGGCACAAGTCCGTACGTGCCAGGGGACTTTAAGCATAAGTGGCACAAGTCCGTACGTGCTAGGGGACTTTAAGCCTAAGTAGCACCTTTGTTTTGCCACCGACGGTCTAGGAACGAGTGGGTATGTTTTGTTACAAGTTAAGCCAAGCACACGTTTTGATACAAGATACGCTAAGAATATGTTTTGATACAAGTTATGTTAAGTATATGTTTTGATGCAAGCCATGTTATACGTATGCTTTGAATAAGCTACGCATTAAGTACAAGTTTTGAACAAGCTATGATATACGTATTGTTTTGACGAAACCTCGGGAATCATTCATTTAACTCCTTTATTACTTGTACCATTCACTGAGTATCCAAGCTCACCCTCTCTATGTATATATATGTACGTTCCAAGCTAGAAGTCGGCTTCGCCGAGATGTTTGTTTGTGCCCGATGTTTTGTATGCATGTTTACGTCGACAATGCTTATGTCGGCATTTTGTGTTTAGGTCGGCAACCTTATGGTTATATCGGCAGTTCTGCAGACGATGATCTCTTGACTTGTATTCGTTATATTTGTTTATGTCAGCTTGTGAAGCTCTTTTGTAAAGATGTAATATGTATTTTGTTTACGTTGTATTCAAGTTGTAAAGTTATGTAAGGATGCATGCCATTCCATTTGACTTACGCACAGCTCTTATGGACCATTTGTATTTCGAATCATTGCTCCCGCACATGCAAGCCCCATATATTATACTCTGATTGTGTTGATTTTGAAAGTTGGCCTTCGGTAACCACGGGTTACTGGCCATCACGGCACCATCCTACTAGGGGTGGGTTGGGGTCGTGACAGTTAAGCTCCATCACCAGTCCTTGGCCGTTCGCCCAATGGGGATTTGATATCGTCGGACCATTGCCAAGGGCTCCAGGGAACAAGCGATACCTGATCGTCGCAGTAGATTACTTCACAAAATGGGTCGAAACGGAGGCATTAACGCACTTTCAAGATGCTGATGTGAAGCGCTTTGTATGGAGAAATATCATAACACGATTCGGCATTCCAAGAGCACTTATTTCAGACAACGGCACCCAGTTTGATTGTGGCGTCTACCGAGAGCTGTGTAGCAAGTATGGTATCCGGCCTTACTTTTCCACGCCGGCTTACCCCTAAAGCAATGGTCAAGCCGAAGCCTCTAACAAATCCATCTTGGACGGCATCAAGAAGAGGTTAGAGAAAGCTAAAGGCAAATGGGTCGAAGAATTGCCGAGTGTATTGTGGGCTCATCGAACTACGCCGAGGCGATCCACTGGAGAAACGCCGTTTGCTTTATGCTTTGGAACCCAGGCGATCATACCCCTGGAGATCGGCCACCCAACCTTGAAATCGCAAGTTTTTGATATGGGCCGAAACGACATGATGCTGGCTTTGGATTTGATTCTGATCGAAGAACGAAGAGACCATGCCCTTGCTTCCATGGCACGATACCAGCAACAGCTTGCTAAGTCGTATAATCAACGTGTTCAGCTGCGCCGCTACACACCAGGAGACTTGGTCCTGAAGAAAGTACTTCCAGTTGCCAAGAAACCGGCTGATGGAAAATTGGGTCCTAACTGGGATGGCCCCTATCAGGTTGATTCGATCGCAGGAGCAGGGGCATATCGGCTCAAAGACATGTCTGGAAAGAGTCTGCCACGGCCTTGGAATTCAACGCACTTGCGTAAATTCTATCATTGAACCCAACCTGTGGGGAATGATACTAGTTTTGAATGGTTCACCATGTACACATTCCACTTTTGTAATGCAAAGATTCCTGTTTACTTACTGTGAAATCCAGTTCAAAAGTGTTCTGATAATAAGTCTCTGGATTCGGAGCCCCATCGGCGCATGACGCCTTTGGGCCGATAAAGCCTCCGGATTCGGAGCGCCCTTCGTGGATATCACGATTGGCCAGTCAGTCTCCGGATTCGGAGCCCCATCGGTGCATGATGCCTTTGGGCTGATAAAGCCTTCGGATTTGGAGCGCCCTTCGTGGACATCACGATTGGCCGAACAAAGTCTTTGGATTCGGAGCCCCATCGGCGCATGACGCCTTTGGGCCGATAAAGCCTCCGGATTCGGAGTGCCCTTCGTGGATATCACGATTGGCCGAACAAAGTCTCCGGATTCGGAGCCCATTGGCACATGACGTCTTTGGACAGATAAAGCCTCCAGATTCGGAGCGCTCTTCATGGATATTACAATTGGCCGAACAAAGTCTTTGGATTCGGAGCCCCATCGGCGCATGACACCTTTGGACCGATTAAGCCTCCAAATTCGGAGCGCCCTTCGTGGATATCATGATTGGCCAAAGTCTCGGAATTCGGAGCCCCATCAGTGCATGACATTTTTGGGCTGATTAAGCCTCCGAATTCGGAGCGCCCTTCGTGGATATCACGATTGGCCAAAGTCTCCGAATTCAGAGCCCCATCAGTGCATGCATCTTTTGGGCCGATTAATCCGAGCGCCGTTCATGGATATCACGATTGGCCAAAGTCTCCGAATTCAGAGCCCCATCAGTGCATGACACTTTTGGGCCAATTAAGCCTTCGAATTCGGAGCGCCCTTCGTGGATATCATGATTGGCCAAGATAAGTCTTCGAATTTGGAGCCCCATGAGCGCATGACACTTTTGGGCCGATTAAGCCTCCGAATTCGGAGCGCCCTTCGTGGATATCACGATTGGCAAAGATAAGTCTCCGAATTAGGAGCCCCATCAGTGCATGACACTTTTGGGCCGATTAAGCCTCCGGATTCGGAGCGCCCATCGTGGACATCACGATTGGCCAAGTCTTCGAATTCGGAGCCCCATTAGAGCATGACATATAAACTTAGGTTGAAACATGCAAACATTCAACATGAAATGGGACAAGCTGTGTAAACAAAGGCTGAAACATGCAAATATTCAAAATGAAATAGGACAAGCCGTATAAGCGTTGGCTAAAATGCGCGAACATTCAAAATAAAATGTGTCATTAGATAAATCAATTGGCATCAAGTGAACTAATATAAATAGAAAGGACGCTACAAATTGAAAACGAAGTATTTTATTAAAATTAGCCGATAAATACATAATTTCGCATTCAATCTGCATGAGCATTACAAGGTCTGCTTTTATTCGGCGGCTCCCTCATCATCACTCTTCTCAACTTTGAAAGCGTAAAAGGGGAAATCATTTTGTTGGTACAGTGGCAACGCAGAATTCACATCTGCTGCCTGGAGAGCGTCAGCTTGTTGAAGTGCCTTGATCCAGCCGTGCTTAAACCCACGATTTTCACATCGGCAAACTTCTTCGGCGAGTTTCTACATGGTCTTCTGTATTCCGACCTTTCGGTCGTCATGGAAGCCTTTTTCATAAGCCGCGGTCCTCGCAGTCTCAATCGCAAACATGCTAGTTGTAGACGTCCTCGAACGTCCCGGGAGGGAATCCCGTTTTGTTCATTTGGGCTCACTATAGTTCAGGACTCAAAGTCACGGTCTTGTATCTAATCTCACAGAGTGCAATGCAAGACCAATGAATCATCAAAGAGTCAAAATCCGGCAAATCGTTTTTTGAAAACAGATTTTTTTGAAAGAAGTGCCAAACATGGACTGCTTTGCCAGATACAGAGTCGCCACCTAAATATTTATTTTGGGAGAATTTAGGAAACCCTGACTCGTGCCTAAGGCCACGTGTCCGTCATCACCAAAGTTGCCTCGGCTCGGGAACTTGGGTACGATTGGGGAAGGTCACTTCGTGAGCACCCCCGCTCGCCCGATCAAAGATCGGCCTCTACTAACCATGATATCGAGTTTTGAAAACATTATGCATTCTTATTCCGGTTATTAGCCTAGGATTACTACGTGATGCGCACAGCAAAACAAGTATAGACTGGATTGCCTAAGTTGGAACAAATCATCGTATGTCCGTTTGTTTCGAAAAATGGATTGAAGTTTGCTACTCGCAAGTAGGCTAAAACACCGGTTTCGACAAATTATTCCAACTCAAGCAACCCAACCCTCACCCACAGGCATTCAGGCAGTTATATCACATAAGCACTTAGCCTCATGGTAAGCATGCTATCATGGCAGTCACTCACACGCATGCAAGGATGCTAAAGCATAAACACTTACCGAGTACTCCGGGCCAAAACAGAAACTAGTTAGTAATCAATTCATGATCCTAACTATGCTGAAATGCCTAATGCAACACATGCAGGAATGCAACTACAATAGACTCGGCTATTCTAAAGATGGCATGTGAAATGCTACGACTAACAAGTATTCAACTCAGAATTGAAATACAATGCAGTTAGTATGATGTGCCGAGCCCGATGCATGCAAGACAGATGAATGGATGCAAACATGCGAGCATAAGTATGCTAATTGAAACATGCCCTAATCTAACCATCATAAGCTGATAAATAAAAAGGAGAAAGACGTGGGGTTGGAAGACATACATCACACACACGCACACTTATTACAATTGTGCCCTCGCTCGGAGGGTCCGAATAAATAATACAGTCCGAATAAATAATTACAGTCCGAATAAATAATTAAATATTACAAAACCCTAATCAATCAACAAATTAACTAGGAAAGTAAATTAGCATACAAGCTAAATGGACCGCCTCAACTCTGTTCCGAATGATGAAAGATGCATGCATGCTTGAGCTGCCTCGTCGGGAAATTCCTCGCGATGCCCCGATTTGCCTCTGTTTGCAATTAATACTGGAATGCTGTGCAAAGCTCTAGAAGGCTGTTGATTTCTGGTTTGTTGCAACAGAGAGCAAGAAAGAGGCATGGCAAAGTATTTTCACATATGTATGCACACCTCGATCCTCGTGCCACCAATCACGCACCTCGATGCATGATGGCCGAGGAGTCGAATTGCACGACTCGATGTGAAATGAATGCACATGACAACACAACAAGGCCTAGACTCCATCATGGATAATCCGGAGTGTCGGCGACCGGGAATTGAGACACGTTTCGTCACTTCGGGTACGAAACGTCCCTCGTTTCCCGTGTTTAGGCTAATTCCTATCCCAAACACAATGCAATGACATGGCATACACAATGCGACTAACATGCAACCTAGTATACGCAATGCTATGGACTAAAATGGCATACACAATGCACGTGACACAACATGGCATGCACAATGCACTAACATGCAACCTCGCATACGCAATGCTATTGACTAAAATGGCATACACAATGCAAGATGGACTTACACCAATATGAGTGGACCTCAGCCACACTCATATCAGTGGCCATATGCGAAAATGAGACAACCGAAATACATGCAAACATGCACGAATGCAATGGACCGATCCTAAGGCACAACATGCAACTCTAACTAAGCATGGCAAATGATGAAATATGGCATATAAGCATGCAATTTCTAGCTCTGAAACATGATGCACAATGGTCCCGAATCATGAAAATATGTCACACAATGCAAGCTAGATGGCCCGAATACCGAAACTAATGAAGTGCGTTACACTAGAGGTACACAAAGCAATGCACAAATGGCAAAACCAACCCCAAACAGACCCTAGGCAGGTCTGAAATAGTGGGAAAATGGCCCAAAATGATGGCTCAGAATGCAAAGAAATGGAGCTCATTCAATGGTCCGAAAACAAGGCATTCATGCATAACTCTCAAGCACACTAAAAGAGGAGAAACACATGAGGATATGGCATTCACATAGGCTCTGAAATATGATGCAAAATAACCCCAAAGCATGAAAACACCTCAGTATATGCATGCAGTGGACCTCGAAACTTAAGGCTAAGCAAGTGTATTGAACTACAAGCATGCAAAACAAGCATCATTCGACCATGAGACCCAAAAACAGAGCTAGGGAAGTCCAAAATATGCACAAAATCAGTTTAAGGCATAGTCAAAATGTGCTAGAATCAAGGGTCAACAAAGCATGCAAAGAAAGCTAGTGAACCACGAGTTGTACTACAACCATATGAAGCATATGAGAGCTGACCAAACCAGCCAAAAACAGAAGTATGCCATGCCAAAATATGCCCAAAAACCCACTGAAACTCAGTCAATGCGTGCAAGAATGATAGGCTTCTTTGGAGGGCCATGCAAGGGGTTGTTCTACACATATATGACAGACACACAAAATGGTAAAACAACCTCTGGACAGAGGTTATGAGGGTCCTAAAACCCACCAAAAAGGTCCTGAAATTAGTCTAGGAAGCATGGAAGTGAAAGCTCCTTTGAAAGGCCTTGAAGAAGATTACTTTACACATGCATAATAGACATCTAATATGGCAAAACCACCTCTGGACAGAGGTCATGCAGGTCACAAAACTCATCAAAAATGGCCTGGAGCATGGCTTTGAAACATGCAAATAGGGGCTCCTTTGGAAGGCCAACAATGCTAGTAAAGAGAACAAGGGGTGAGAGGGTCACCCCTCTTTGATTTTGAAGCTCAAAGACACATGTTATCCACTAAAAATCCACTAGATTTTAGTGGCTAAAAGGCCAAACCAAGGCCAACACAAATGCTCTAATGCATAGCTCAAAACATGAGGAAATGAAGCATGCAAGGGGGTAGATGACCCCCAACAGAAAAATGACCTTAATAAAACTTGAAGAGGAGCTCAAAATAAAACTTTTCTTAGTTTCTGACGAAGTCCAAAAATGCTTACAAATAAGGCTAAACTATGAAGCAAAACAATACTACAAAGAGGGAAACAAAGACTTACCCTTGTAGCCAATAACTCCAGCAACTTCTGGACCAAAACAGCAACTCCTTAGCCTCTGAAAATAAGCTCCAAGGTGCTTAGATGGATGATAGAGAGGTTAGGTTGTGAGGTGGTGTGCAAAGGAGGGCAAGAACTTCACTCTTTGGAGCTTAAAGGGAGAGACAAAGAGAGATATATGGTGTATGCTCTAGACTAATTGTTCAACCCTAGCAATGGAAGAGGAGGCCTCCCTTTATAGAGAAGAGAGACCAAAGATTCTCAAAGAAGCTTAAAACCAAGCTTAAACATCCTCCATACACGTGTATGGAGGATGCATTCTGAGGCTTCTAGCTGGCACAACTGGCTTCAACTCAATGAGACAAAAAGCAAGAAGTTGGCCGACCAAGTTCAGGTGGTCGGCCAACCACTCCCCCTGGTCGGCCGACCAGTTCAAAAGGTCCAAGTGCTCAAAAAGTGGTCGGCAGCCTTGATTGGTGGTCTCCCAGGTGAATACAACTCAGTGGTGGTATGGGAGACCCAAAATTATGGCCCAAAAGTGAGGGAGACCAAGGGGTCAAAAGGGTCAGGAAAAAAAGGTGGTTGGCCATACCAGATTTGTGGCCTCCTAAATGAATGCAACACAATGGTGGTATGGGAGACCAGAAATTATGGCCTAAAAGTGAGGGAGACCACCTACCTGCCAAGAAAAATCGGCCGACCGGGGAAAGGTGGTCTCCAAGAAGAAAAGGTGGTCTCCCACCATACTATCACCTTCCTAACAATGAAACTAGGGTCCATGCCAAAAATGAACTCACACTGATGCGAAACGAGGGTTTGGGGGCCAAAACGCACAGTCGGGGGCCCCGAAAACTGACTATTAAGCACCGGAGGTGGCGTATGACCACAAAGGTGGTCTCCCGGGCCACAGTGTCCATCTAGGGAGAGGGAACAAGGTGTGTGCCAAAAACCGGAGCAAACGGAGAAAGTTAAGCGGTCCTGAACCGAGACGCACGGCCGACAACTCCGAAAACCGGAAACTGGTCTCCAAACGGGAAAAATGGCCTACGACCACGAAACATAGCCTACGGCCATTGAGAGATGGTCTTCGAGACCTCTCCCTCCCTTCGGGAAGAGAAAACAGAGAAAACATGACCTGGCTCGCAAACTAAGGCAAAGCACAAAGAGAGTCTCGAAGTCCGGAAGCAAGGCTCTCAGCCGAGACTTTGCAACCTCAGAACGAGCACAATTTGCACCATCACCGAGCGCTCAGTTGGTGACGTCTGAATCTTAAGGTCGATCAAAAATGGGGTGTCTACACTAGCCGTGTTCTGATCGGCAATAGCATTACTTATCAGCCTTTGAGTGACCCTCACTTCCACAACCGGGTTGGGTGGTTGGCCGATTGAGACTCGACATACTTGATTTTCCTTAGCTCACGCTCGGCCTTCTCCGAGCTAGCTTCTAACTTCCGAATGCGTTCATCTCTCTGCTCTATATCACGCCGAGCGGCGCGAAGACGCATGCCGATTTCATAAGAGGTGTACAACCCCTTCACCACCCCATGAACGCCTTCACGAAACACTTCGAAATCCTATTGACCTACCATCGACTGCTGGACTTCGGCTGGAAAAATCTGTCGAGCGAACTCGACTGCCACATTTGGATCTTGAACGCTCGAATCCGCTTCTGTCATTGGTCTATTCCCCACGAAGACCGCAAAACTCAATGGGCGCGGAGTCGCATCGGATTCCCTTCCAGAACGGGGTTGAGGAGATCTGCCCTATGGCTGCTTGTCCCTCCTGGGCGACCTACTTCGACGACGAGGATCTTAGTGTCTCTCCCGATCCCTCGAAGTCCTACTTCCCGTGCGCGAAGGTTCACCACTTCGACTCATGTCTCCTCCCAGCTCAGCTAATGTCCTCGCTTCTCCTCTGCTGTTGAAGAAAAGTCTGTTTGACATTCGCACTTGTTTAACCTTCCTCAAAGAACTGGACTGAGTTACTGACTCTGAGCATATAAATAGGACCTTCATGCACGAAGTACACGCTCATTTATTCCCTACGGGGGCAGCACCTCCAAGGCGATCTCATTAATATTAAAACCTCAACAACCTGGCGCCGATTGAGTCATGTGCCCCAATCGCCCCATGAACCTATGTTATTCGGCGTTCTAGGTCATGAACCAGCTGGGGTAAGGGCAGATTCATCAATCTAGTCGGCTTGAGTGCCCCAGCCGTTCCATGAATCGATTTATCAGTTCAATGTTCATGAGTTCATTTTATTCGGCTTCATAATTCATGAACCAGCTGGGGCAAGGGCAGATTCATCAATCTAGTCGGCTTGAGTGCCCCAGCCTCTCCATGAATCGATTTATCAGTACAATGTTCATGAGTTCATTTTATTCGGTGTTCTAGTTCATGAATCAGCTGGGGCATGGGCAGATTCATCAATCTAGTCGGCTTGAGTGCCCCAGCCGCTCCTTGAATCGATTTATCAGTACAATATTCATGAGTTTATTTTATTCAGCTTCATAGTTCATGAACCAGCTGGGGCAAGAGAAGATTCATCAATCTAGTCGGCTTAAGTGCCCAAGCCGCTCCATAAATCGATTTATCAGTACAATATTCATGAGTTCATTTAATTCGGCTTTCTAGTTCATGAACCTCCGTTATTCGGCGTTCTAGTGCATGATCTAGCTAAGGCAACGACAGATTCGTCAAGATAATTGGCTTATGTATCCTAGCTGCCTTATGAGCTGATCTATCAGCACCTCATGAATTCATTTTATTCAGTTATCAATCAAATTCATTAATTTAATCGGCTAATAAGTTTGCTGTCTCACATAATCGTGACATTTTGTTCTAACTGCTGATTTTTTTAATTATGTACTCATATAACAAACAATACAAGCGATAACTTGAGAGCATAAAAAAATTTCATTCATAAATTGGGCGCTAACAGCGAACATTTTACACATGAAAATCCAAAAAAGATCAAAATCAACCAACAAAAAATTGTGCATCTAAGATGCTTACAAAAAACGAAAATACGCCTCAACCATTCCTCAGGGTCAGACGCCAGCGGGTCAACGTCCACTGGCTCGTACGGAATCGGCTGTGCCAATGTCACATTTGCAGCAGCGAGGGCTTTGACCCAGCCGTGTTTGAAGCCTCGGTTCTTAAACTTCGGCGCTCCTTCTGCGTAGCTTTCCAAGGCGGCCTCTTGCCCAGCTTGGAACGCTTTGGAAGTCTCGGAGTCGGCCTTTTCCTTAGCCTTCTTCGATTCCTCCCAATTGGCTTCCAGTTTGGTGATTGCCTCCTGGGCTAACTTAAGCGCCTCCTCGCTGGCCTTCGCCTTCTCCTCGGCGGCAAGCCTCAACTGATCGAAGTTCCTGGCTCGCTCGGCCTCAGAGTCGGCTCTAGCCACTACAAGAAATCAACTTTTTAAGGACAAATTTATTCCATCCCTAAAAGTGTAATATTTGTTGGGAAAAACTGTAGCCAACCAATTTCCTCCATCGCCAAGTTTGTCCCAAATGGTCCGTCCGGAAAAGTCAAAAAATGACTTTTAGAGACAAAATTTCGCATTTGTCACTATAAATAGACTTTTAGAGACAAAAATATGTGGTTGCAAAAATTTTTGATTTTGAGACAACCAAAATTGGTTTCTAAAAGTTTAGTTTTTAGGACAAATGAAAGTAATTTTTGAGACAACAGAAATTGGTTTCTAAAAGTTTAGTTTTTGAGACAAATGAAAGTAGTCTCTAAAAGTTTTAATTTTTGGGACAAATGAAAGTGGTGTGTAAAGGTTATAATTTTTTAAAGACAACTAAAATTGGTCTCTAAACGTTTGATAATTTATTTATTTATTTTTTGTAACAATTACTCTAAAAATACTAGTTTGAATATCAACTTATATTCCTTGCTTGATTTTTCAACAACCAAACAGAAAATATCAAACATATCACCAGATTATCTGTTCATCTCCAAATTAAAATTCAACTACCGAAAAAAAAAAAAATGCTCATCACATTCAAAGAGGCTTAATCAAAAGATATTTCAATAACAAACAAATACCATGCTCTAATTCATTAGTATATAATATCTTGATTGTATATCATAAATTGACAGAGATTTTAAAAGTATCATTTCTAATTTGTAAGGCTAGTGCCATAAGCATTGTTTATAGCATTCAACTATTCAATGAACAGATTGTAATTGGAGTTATATCTACCTAAATAACAAAACAACTCAACTCATCGCATCTTCTTCTCAAGGGATTCGTTGAAATGGCATTCAAAATTTAACAGAGAGCTCCCAAGCTTCAAATCGACACAAGCTTTCAAAACCTGCATAGAATAGGCCAAACTCTCAAATAGATTACCAATTCAAGAGTTAACAAAGATTAAAGTAAAATCGAACCGTGTGTTAGGCACAAAAAAGCAATTACTAACAATTAATCATTTAACCACTCTTCTTAGCAAAAAAAAAAACAAAAAACCATCATTCCTTCAAACTCACTCTGAAAATAATGCTTCCAAGCCTACGAGCATGTGACTCCTACAGTACACTCAACTCAATTCAAAAACCTCCATATGAGGACAACCAGATAGTAAGATTTTTCATGCATGTTGGGCTTTGATCTTTGAAAACAACAATCAAATCTAATTCTCTCTCACAAGTTAAAAATCAACAATCAAACTTTTGCATGCCAATCATAATAAATCATAATCAAAAAAAATAAAATATGCATATTTTTCTTAATGTGTAAAGCAGTCTTTCCTATAAAGAAAAAGCCTCTTAACAATTGATCCAACAAAAATCTCTAACTTCTCAGATCAGATTAACAGCTTTTCTGCACAATGTCAAATTCAATTTCACAGTCACTAAGGACTCGGCAATGTCTAATAGAACCTGCCCATAGTGAACCCCAATAGAAAACTCCACATTATCCCGTCATAGGAAGAAGTTTGAAGCTGCAAACTCCACAAATCTTTAACAATTCAACACTCTTAGCAAAAAATAGAACATCTTTAACACTCAGTAGACTGCAAATAAATATGTTCAACAAGAAAACTACTTTACACCTAACTTCAAGAAGCAAAGCATCTCCCCTACACCTATTTCTTCTATATGCCAATTATACCAATAAAAAAGCTTTATATATTTGTAAAACTGCAAAGATCTTTGATAAAAGGGGTACTTACCAATTAGTCCTATTCACTAGACTTATTTACCTACAGGTCCTAACTAATAAATTTAACACTATAAAAATAAGAGAGTGATAAATTTATCACTAAAAATTTATTCATAAAAACAAAGAGACTGATAAATTTATCACTATAAATTTATTCATAAAAAAAAAATACTGATAAATTTATCTTTATCACTTAATAAATTTATCAAATAGGACTTAATGGGTATTAAGTCTCCAAAGTAGGACCTAGTGGGTAATAAGTCTCCAAAATAGGACCTATTGGTAGTTTACCCTTGATAAAATCCCTTTCCACTAGCTGTCACACGGTCCCCATTGTTTAACTTGATGTACTTCTTACTCCTCTGCCAGCAAACAGATTCACACAGTTTAAAAGGAGATAGTTTGAAAGAAAAACAAAAAAATAAACATCCACAAGATATACCTTATCCCAGTGGAATCTAGATTTTTGTTTCTGCATGCCACCACTATCATCTGCAACCAGATCCAGCATGGCAGCTTCCAACCTATTCAATTAATTAATCATGAACAAGAAAAAACACATATTACAGATTAATAAACATTTCTTTTTTTATCATTCAGCAACAAAAAGGACATATTAATTACAAAGAAAACAGATAGAATGCTCAAAGCAAAAAGAAGGATAAGGGATTCTCCAAAGACAACAATGAAAAATAAAAAATAAAAAATAATGAAGATACATGTGGCACACAGCCCTCCAATTACTACTAATAGAAAACAAAGGAACTCCATCATGGCTTCACATTAACAGAGCATCGGTTGGATGATCTATGATGGACTGAGGCCTAGATTGGATATGATCCTCATCATTACATGAATGAAATAAGAGATTTCAATGGTCTGTAAATGTAGCAAATGTAGATTGCTACATCCACGTATCTATATTAGTTCTCAAAAAAAAAAAAAAAACGAAAAACAAAAAACAAAAACAAAAACAAAAACATATATCATGCATTGAAATAGAGAGATCTCCATTCACTTCAATTCCAACAAACCATGTAATGGAGAGAATCTAAATTTGCAAATAGAAACCCCAAGATTCCACTCAAATCTTAGAATGGTTAAAGCGTCCAAGAGGCTGCTGCTACGTCAAACATATTGAATATAGGCGATTCATAAATATGATAGTCAATTATCAAATAAGTTGATAATATATGGTACCTGATCGGAATCGCTACCGGAGATTCGCCGGGAAATCGGAGAATCAAGGAGAGATGAGGCGGCAACGGATCGATCCAGACATCGAATTCATTGAGAAGACATATGAATCTGTAGAGAAGAGAAATTAGGGATTTGATAGAGAACGAGAGAGAGAGAGAGAGGAAGAGAGTGAGAGATGAAACTTTTTTTTTGTTTTTGTTTTTGAGTCCCCGATTATTGAGTTCATAAATTAATATATAAAATATAATAATATATGATTTATGTTTATTAGGGACCAATTAAAATTGTAGGGATATGATTTAGGTTTATTAGGGACCAACTAAAATTGTAGGGAAAAGTGATTGATCCTTTTACAACCAAATAAATTTGTCTAGAAAATGTAATAACATGATTAAATATATTTTTAAAGAAATTCTTTCATTTTGTCCTTAAAAGTATAATTTTTATAAACAAATTATTTTTATCCCTAAAAATTTGTCTTTAAAACTTTAATTTCTTGTAGTGAGCGTGTTCTGTTGTTGCCTGTGTTGCCTTATGATCGGCCCTTTGAGAGACCGCCACAACCTTTTTCTATTCATTTTCAATTTTGGCTTTCAATAGGCCGATCTATTCTATGGCGTCGTGATGACGGCGGCCGATCTTGGCTATCCTGCCCACCGACTACAAAACAAAGAAACGGTAAACAAATAATTAGAGATTTACAAACGTGCATGCGTAAAGACGGAAGATTGCAGATAAGACAAGTAACGTACCGAAAGGGCTGACTGAGCGGCCAAAGCAATTAACATTAGATCGGGCTTAGCTCGAAATACGGCTTTGTCGACCTGCAGAGATATCGAGGAGGCCATGCTCAAGGCCACAGCTAGGTCCCTCAGAGCCGAGGAGTCTGAAGAGATCGGCATGTTTTTGATCCTTAGTTGAATCGTAAATGGAAGGACCAAATCCGACTCCTCAACTCGGGGCCGTTTATCACTTTGGTCCTCTTCGCACTCGGCCTCTCGATCGGCGTGGCGCTTCTCGCCCCTTTGTTCACCAATGTCCTTCCCCTCCTCCTCCATCTCGGCCCTTTCAGGATGAGCCGTCTCTTCGGCGATAACCGGAGGAGTAGATTCAGCCTCTATTGCCGGCGTAGACTCAGCGACCGCGGCGGGTGGAGTTTCTGATTGGACGGCCTTGGCCCTCTGCCTGGCGGCCATCCTCTCGGCGTTCTTCTTCCGCGCGAGTTGCTGAAGTGACTCCCCAGCCATATCCTCTAGGCAAGTGCCGGGGAGATCTCCTTGGTTTGTAAAAATGTCCTCAAAGACGTCCCCTTGGCCGGATGTGGATGGAGGGTCGAACAAATTCAGCCCCGCCTCCTCAAACGCCAAATTAAGTGCTTCGTCTACTTCGGCTCCCAATCGGTCCGGGTCCTCAACAATCTGATCAGCTACTTGCTTTTCTGTCTGTTCCGAATCGAAGGCTTCTAAACCGATCTCCTTCAGGTGTTTAAAGCTGGGGAAGATGAGGGTTGTAAGATGATCTTCGCCTTTGGGAACTCGTATATGGTCTGCTGCCGAAAACATTGCGTAGGATGGCGCATAGCGCAAGAGAATATGGGCCGCCCTTCCTTGCTTCTGAAGATTTGGATGGCCAACGAATTACAGAGCGATTTTAATATCGGCAAGTACAGCGTTGTCGTCCGAAACTAGCATTTTCTTCAATGCGTTGCCTGTGCAAACAAAACGGTAAGTGCATGAAATGAGAGCCGAATACACATGCGAAAATATAAGCAACTAGAATAAGCTATACGGCCACCTGGATCGCCTTTTCGCCTTGGCATGGGATCCAGGCTATCTTCACCCTCGCCGAATTCCTAGTTGCCTTGAACAACGACCATCACATCGTCAACACGCTTGCCAGAGCTGGCAAGCATGGTCACTAAATGATGATCGGTGTCCTTGGCCCTAAGAAAATAGCGTCCTAAACGGCCAGTGGACTTGGCTAAGACATAGCAATGCCGAATCGCAGGAATACCTAGGTTAATCCTAAGACGACGGTTTAACTCTATGATCCCCATTATGATGCTAAAGAAATTCACGTTAGGCTGGAAAGGGATTAGGCCCCAATGTCAAAAGACGGCTCTGAGAAACGGATGAACGGGAAAACGGACGCCGCCTTCAACAATCGATATGAGAGGAAATATGATTGTGCTTTCGTCGGTCGTTTGCATATCGTTGGTGCTATCTTCCACGAGTGACAGGTGAACGTCATCAAGGATGGAACAATGGCGTCGGAAGCCAAAAATCCGGTCCGGAGAGAGAAGTGCTTTCAAATTTCTTGCCATCGTATTCAGCCTAAGGGTTATGCAAAACTAACAGTAAATGAGAAAATGATATTGGGAGTGAAAGAGAAGAGAACTTACAGGGAGCGGAAGGGATAATGAAAGAGAGAAGAGAGCTGCAGAAGTTGTGAGATGGAGGAGTTGTACTAGAAGGCGAACCAAAAAATCTTGAGTATTCAAAGTATACATTTGAAGAGACAAAGTTTTAAATCACATTAAATGGAGGAAGTGTACGAAGAGGCGGGAACTTGTAATGATGACTAGAGAACGTGTGCGTTCTGACACGCTTTGGAATGAGGTTAACCGCCGAATTTTTGACTTTTCAAGATCGAAACCAAACACGCTGACTAAATAGAGTTAGTGGGGTGTTCGAGGGGCAATTGTGGTGGCCGAATAATTGCAGACGCAGATAGGCAACGTATAAATTCCCAATAGATGTATAGTATGCATTCAGCCCTGCCACTGCCGTTTTAGATGCCGAATAAGACGAGCAGAGGGCCGATTAAATGGGGAGGGCCGAGTGAGTAAGTACATGACAGATCAAGAGCGGGCCCTACCTAGAAGACCAGGAGCGTATATAAATAGAAGAACAACAACCAAAGAGAGGTATGTGAGAATCGATATGTTTAACTTAAAATACAAGTAATCCAGAGAGAGTAGAGACTAACTTGTACGTCGGAGAGCTAATTCCGGCACCCCCGACCGGAGTGTTCATTTCTTTTCAGGTGACAATCTGAGGATCGCGAGCGTCCCCCAGGATTTGAAGAGTATTTCCAAACCACTTCCCCACACTCATGTTATTGTGCTTTATGTTGTCAAAATTGCGAGTTTGCGGGCTTCATGGTTTGTGGATTATCCCATATTAGTGTCTCATACTTGCTATTGTGCTCACTTCCTTTTGTTTCAGGTCCCACTTGACGGTGTGAGCTGGTTTTTTTTGCTCAAAAGGGTGTTTTCTAGCCTTCGGAGTTTTTTTTCTCATCCGTTCGAGCAAACTTTGTAGAGCTCGAGCGCGTTTTTACTTTATCCAGTTCTTTTGCAGCATGCGCGAGATTCTGAGAGCAGGTTTTTTATGCTGGAGCGTCCGGTTCTTCGCTCGAGCGGAGAGACGAGCATAAGTGAGTCCGCTCAAGCGTTGAGTCTCACGCTTGAGCGGTAAGCCCTAGTATAAATTCTATCACCCATTGTTTTAGACTCAGTTTTTCCCTCTTTTTGCGATTGTCTCTCTCTCTCCCCTAGGGCTTCGATTGCGACTCGCTTGGGCTTTGATTTAGTTATCACTCTTCTTTTTCCTCCATTGATTCATCTCAGGTACGTTTTTCACCCCAGTTTTTTAATTTTTTCTTTCCTTTCCCTCTCTCTCTCTCTCTCAGTATATTTTTGGGGTTTGTTTAATACTTGTGCTTTGATTTGTTTTTTGTTTTGTTTTGTTTTGTTTTTGTTTTTGTTTTTGTTTTGTTTTTGTTTTTTATTTTTTTTAATATCTTGTGTGACTTGTTTGGTGGTGGTTTTGTGTCTAATCCACTTGATTCACACACTTCCATAGAGGGTATTAAGCTTGTTGGTGATTCATACACTTTATTCACTTTGTTCGCCTTTCTCTCAGTCGTGGTCTTAATTTTTTTTTTTCACCTGTGTGCATCTCTCATACTACTGCATTGTTCTATATTTGTTGGTCTCATGTTTTGGGTATTGATTTTATTTCATTGAATTTTTGTCTAACTTGGTTTTTGGTTACTAATGTTTTTTTTTTTGTCTTAATTGTTTTGGATTTGGTTTTGGGGGGTGTTCAATTTGGTTAGTGTATATTTTGACCTTGGGTTAGCTATGTCCACTGCCAAACGTAGGAAGTCCACAGTCACACGCCCCTCGTATAACATCGACAGATTTCCATCCGCAGATAAAGCCAAGTCTTTTAGAGAGTCTTTCTCCTCTAGGACAGTTCATCTAGAGCGCCATGTTCAGCCCAACACATTTGAGTCCATTCCCATTCGACCATTGTTTGATCCGTTAGGGGGATGACTTAGTTCTGTCTTTCTCTGGCCACCAAAACCTTGACTGGGTCTGTGAGTTTTATTGTAACATTGAGGGTATTGATGAGATTGGCCCTTCCTTTCTGACCTGGGTTCGGTCTAAGTCTATGACTGTTACCCCTGATCTTATCAGAGAGCTCTTAGGCATTGACCGTGTTTTTCCGGAACACTATCCTTTCCCTATCCAACCCACATGTGATTTTAACGAGATGGTCACTGCCTTGTATGGTACGCCCCGTAGTTGGGTCAGGGGCACTCTGATTAAATAGTTTGACCTTCTTCCATGGTTTCGTCTGCTCAATCTTATTGTCTGTGCAAATATCGTAGTCACCACTCATTGTTCTAAAATCAATCAAGAACAAGGGTTTTGTTCTCTTTTGCATAGTTCACCATCTCTCCATCAATCTTGCCACCCTAATTCTTCACAAAATGATTGTCGTTCTTGGGAACAAACAGTTAGGGTTGCCCTATGGTTGTCTGATCAACCATATTTCATTTATTTGACACTGAGTATTTGAAGAAACTGTAGAACTCACTTTTTTCAAAGAATCAAAATCAAAAAGCCCCAAATTGATGGAATGCCAAAATTGTTTAAAACGATAGGGGTTGGAGACGATGGGTTGGAGATGGCGGATTGGCAACGAAGGCATTGGAGACAACGGGTTGACTCTACCATAAATAATGAGTTTGTGCCTCTATTGTAACTAGTAGACTGATGGGCTATAGAATGTAGATTTCTAGAGTTTCTAGGATTTCAAAGGACATAATAGGTATTATTTGAGGTGTCCAATAAATAAATAAATATTTAAATTTTCAATTGAGGTATTCAAAGTAATGGAAATCTCAACTTAATTTTTGTAGTGCATCCTTTTTATAATTCCTTTATACCCATGGGTGAGTTTCCCTTTCATTTGTTCTTAGTTAGAATTGTTCTATACCCAACCCCCCCTCCAAAATAATAATAATAATAATAATAATAATAAAATAAAATAAATCCTTTACAAATTGGTGTGACAACTTCTGTTTTGCATTTTAGAGTTTTATCATTGGATCCCACATTCATTTGTAAGAAATGAAGATTGTAATTTTTTTTTTCTTTTTACTTGTATAGTATTTTTCTTTTAGTTGACCTACTATTTTATTTTCTTGTTCACACTTATGAAACAAGAGAGCATAGGGTGCTTAGTGTGGGGAAAATAAAAAATCCTATTTGACTAGTAAGTTGGCCTTTCCAATTTGTAAATTTCCTTCATAATGTACTATGCTTCATCTATTACACATCATAATCTATGCTACAATACTTTTTTTTGAGCTCACCAAAACGAAACGCCAACAAATACTTTAGCTAACCTAAAAGAAAGAAAACTCATCATGGCTTTGGCTCACTGGAAAGACATTCTTATGAGGAATTAATGCACATGTTTTCATATTGAGTTTCATCAAAAAAAAAATTTTACTGATAAAAAAAAAAAAAAAAAAAAAGAATCGGTCAGATACAAAATACAAATAGAAAAAAATAAATACACAAAAAGTGAAGGGCCTATTTTTTTTTTATCAGCAAAAGAAAGCTTTATTGATGAAACACATACAAAGTATGATAAAATACATCAATAAAGAGGAGCTTGGAGCTAGATGAACCTCCTAGTTGGTGAGAGACCAACAAACAGAGCAAAAGCAAAGAAAAAACAACTGAGCAACAACCAGCTGAGCAGCAAACCAGCTAAGCAACCACAAGAGCTACACACTAGGCAAAACTAGAACCTAACACCAGTCCTCAAGTTGTAACCACTGTTAAGCAATCCAATCCTACGAAATTCAGCAAATACCAACCCAAAAGATGCAGTCACATAACACATTAGCAGCACATTGAAGTAGAAAATAGCAGTACATACCAGCCCAGAGATAGTATTTCTACAACCTCAGCTGTTCTCTCAAAAAATACCAGTAGCAGCACATCAGCAGAACCAGCCACTAAACACTCCAGCAGAGATAGATCAATAGCAGTACATCACCACAAAGCAACCTAGCTGCCAAGACCAGAAGACCACTGGAGGTGTTTGGCAATATAGATACTAATTTGAAGTCAGCAGAACAAGAGTTACATGAATGGGATCTGAAGGCAGAGTCTAGGTCCCTGGATGAGCTGGAAATAACAAGAAGAAGAGATGTTAGATGCCAGGTATGGAAGCTTAGCAGAAACAAAGAGAGGCTATGGCACCAAAAATCCAAAATGTTGTGGGCTCAAAATGGACACAAAAACACTAGGTTCTTTCATATTATGGCAAGTAATGGACAGCGAAAGAATTTGATAGATACTGTTCTAGTAGAGGCAGTGAGCTATGAGGAACCAGTTCAAGTGAAACAAGCAGTGGTTAGCCACTTCAGAAAGCATTTCTCAGAAAATTGGATCTCACTAAAGCTGGGAAATAAACAAATTGGGAGTTCTTCATAGACCCTTACTGGTATATGTTTACCTTTGAATTCCAGAAAAATTATCAAATTAATCAACTCCATGCACCTTGTAATTACTCGAACTTTTCCTTGCTGAAAAGTTTGTGGGTTGTTAATGTCCTCTTTGAATTGAACTACAGATCCCCAGTGACTACCAATGCTTCTAAAAGTCGTAACACTCCAAAGATTGATTGGGATGCCAAAATAGTTTAACCAGACACATCTCTCTTGCAACATTTGATCTCCAATGAAAATGAAAATGAAAATGTAGAGGTGGATCAGATGTCCAGCAATGGTGGTAATACAAAGAGTGATTATAGAGTTACTGCAGCAAGGGAGAAGGAGGTAGTAGATGGATTTGATGGGGTTAGTAGGGTATTGGAAACAGTGGCAGATGGATCAAATGAGATGGGTAGGGGACATGATGGCAAGCATGCACCAGCCGCAGTTGTCATAGAGGATAACATGGAAAATGGTAATATAGGTGCAGGATCCAAGGAGAAGAGTATGTATCAGGAAGTGAACTCATAAAAGGTAATGATGAGTAAAATTCAAAAATTGGATGGGGCTTTTGGCAATACAGGACTCTTAGGAGCTCTGAGTGGGCCAGAAGGTGCAACACCCAATATAAATTTGGAAGTATTACTTGAAGGCCTGCAGGTAATACTTCCAAATTTATATTGGGTGTTGCACCCTCTGACCCACTCACAGTTCCTAAGAGTCCTGTAGTGCCAAAAACCCCATCGAAAAGCCCCAAGTGAAGGGCCTATTTGATAACATTTATATTTAGAAATTATTATCTTCTTTATTATTAATAAAGGGAATATTTTACTTGGCGTCCTGAAACCATCCTCCACTTTAATGTCAAATGTCCATTTTGTCATTAAAAAAAAATAAAAATCATTAGATAAATAATGGGTATGAAACTCAAACCATAGACAAATAGTATAATAAAGAATACTCTTACCATTTGAATCAAACACAATATATATGATAAATATTTTATTTTATTTTTATTTATTTAAATTACATATACATTACATGTTTTATTTATTTAAATTACACACATTGAGTATGCCACCAGTTAGATTTATAAAAACAGTGTCAAGAATGTAGTGTAACACCATTGTATTCGTCCGAGTGCACTATTGGAAGATGACAATTTCTGAAACCACAGGCTCAGAGTCATTTGCACATTCACTAAAATACAAAATGAGAAATTACAAATGCTACATATCTAAAAAAATATAAATAAATAAATAAAAAGTATAGAATGAAATGTGGCATCATTACATTAATCTAGTTGAAGAATGGCCCCATTTAGAGTAGTGCTTTTACAGAACACGTAGGACAGTTTTCTAGAAGAGTGATGCTATATAAAAAAAAAATTTATATAGAATTTGTGTAGAATGATATGGTTCAGTGTAGATTTTTTATTATAAAATAAAATACTCAAAAAGATGTTTTTTATTTACAAAAATAACAGTGTCACATATTTTTGCACGATCTTTTTGTATAAATTTTCTACGACAATATATTTTTTTTAATAGAAAACTTACTGTTGTTTTTCTATTTTCAATTTAAAATTTTTTTGCACCAAGGAATGTGTTGTTGCATAATGAATATACCTTATAGCTCCCCAAAAAATCCTATCAATTATAACATTCTGATCAAAAGAGCTATTTTTTTTCACCCAAAAACTATGAGGATAAAATTATAAACTTATAAATATGTTGTCAATTTCAACTTCATAAATATCCTACATTTCATTCTTTGGTTCTTCCTTTCTTTGATTAGGAAGACAAATACGAAATCTCTAACTACAGAACAAAATACTGCTTAATTAAACCTTTCATTTGTATCTAATGTTTGCAATCAATGATTTTGTATTCCAGATTGAATGAGTTCGTAGCATCAAAGCCAAAAAGAGATCTCATTTCTCAGTGTAATTTTTGCCTCTATCTGGCTCTTATTTCATTTCTGTTTTGTTCCATGTACCAACCTAATTGAGATATGTTCCAAACCCAAGTGGATGCTCTCAATCTCTGTTTATTTTATTAATGTTTTCTGCTGATGCTCTTGTACTCTCATTTCATTAATAAAATTTCTTCGATAAAAAAAAAAAAAAAAAAAAAAAACCAAAAATAGTACCATTCAAGACAGTTCATCTGGCAGTGGCAACACAAGTGACTAATAAAACAAACAACATTCAATCTTTAAAATTAAAAAAAGTTGCTACACAATCCATATACTTGTCCTGCCACCAACTTTATTATTGTCTATATATTCCCTAATATATATATATATATAGAGAGAGAGAAAGAGAGGGCAGTCATGAGAGAGAAAAAGGACTACCAATGTCATGTCAGATTTCTTCTTCTACCCCTAATAGCTACTGGTTGGTGGAATTTCTGCATCCTGTCTGTTCACAACCTCAATGAGCTTGTTGGCTATTGCACTAGCATACACTGATGATCCTTCACATATCTGCAACATCAAAACACAAACCAACACAACTTTATACTCTCAAAAAACCATTTATGTGAATCATATGATTTGGTGTTCTTAAGGCTGTAAATGAGTCGAAATGAATTGAATTTTAGAGTGTTTGAGTTCAATTTAAATCTCAATCTGAGCTTAAGTGGAGTTTAAAAAATCATGCTCGAATTCAGCTTATCATGTATTTAGTAAAGTTGAGCTTGGCTCGAGTCAGCTCATTATGCTTGCAAAAATTAAACTTAAATTAATTAGAATATTAAGAGAAAAAGGAGAAAACTAGGAGCAAAAAATAAAAGAATGCTAATATAAATAACATTTTTTTTTATCAATTAAATATGCAAATTTAAACAAACATCAAACATAAATAGAGAAATAATAGAAATAATAAAAATATATTTGATATATTACTAAAAACAAATATGAATTCATATTTCTTGTATTCACAGGTCTTATCAAATTGGGTTATTGATTGAACTTGTTCATTTGATAACCAAATCAATCCAGATCAAACAAACTTTTAAACTTTTAACGAGCCGAGTGTGAGATGTTCAAGAACTATTAGTGTCGTTTGCAGCCTTAGATGGTTTATTTGGATCTCGGAATTGTGAAAAGATTTGTGGAAGGAAAATAAATGTAGAAGGAAAAAATGAAAAAAATTAACTTCTACTTCGTTTAGATTATCCTTTTCTTTTCTTTTTCTTTCACAAATCTCTCTACAAGTTCAAAATCAAACACAGTCTGAAAGAAAACAAACTGAATCAAGTGCAAAGGAAGATCACCCACCTTGCTATTGAAGAGATAACTGTAGTTGTCACCAACAAGCCCACCAGCAACATGTTGGATATCAAGCTGAAGTTCATCTATGACCTTGGACACAAGCAACAAGCAATTGATTTTCTTGCGCTGAGCGAGTTTGATGGTAACTTCATCGTCAATGATACGAACATCAACCTCGGTGTCTTTGGATTTTCTCTGAAGCCATGAACTCCTCAATGTCGATCCATTGTATGATTGCTCTGGATCAGGCTTCATGTTGGATCTCTCTACGTCTCCGGTGGCACTACCATCGTCTTTCTTGTGCCTCTTGCTCCTCTCTCTGCCACGCCGCTTCTTCTCCACAAGGATTTTCAGCTCATTGACTGTTCTAAGTAGCTCTTTGATGTAGTCAATAGCATCCCCAACTACTGATGCTCTATCAGACTTGGTTTTTGTACTCCCACCAAACACAAAGGGAATGTTGAAATTGTCAATCACATATAACCAACTAGTAACCACTAATAAATATACATATATATATATATATGCATCATCAAGCTGTGTAGTTCTTCAAATCAAAGGGTCCCATATATATATATACACAATGTTTAGGAAGAAAGAAACTAAACATAAAATTGGACACAAAAAAACATTTATGAACAAGATTTTTCAAAAATAGGCCCTACCTACTAACAAATTTTGTAAATTTTTATTCATCCATGTGTTTTTATGTGTTTGTTTGATGTGCTTCTACATACTTGTAAATTCCCCAAAAAATGAAACAAGTTCAAGGAAAAGTAACTAAATAAGTATATGCATTATCAAGCAGTTTGTTCATCATGAAAATGTCGAATCTGGAAACCCTGAAGAGAGAGAGAGAGAGAGAGAGAGAGAGAGAGATTGTTATGGGAAGTGAATACCTTGGTAGGATTAGGAACCAAACTCCTTAAAGCCTTGAACCTATCATTCAAGTACTCTCGCCTTTGCTTCTCAGTAGCAAAATGTTTAGTAGTCCCCTTGCCATTGCTCCCTCTAGAAGCCTTAAAATTCATGTCCCCCTTGAACTCCAGAACTCCACTATCAAAATGCCTTCCTTCTCCATCTTGATACACACCTCCACTTCCCTCTCTCTCATCAACCCCACCACCACCAAACAAAGAACCAGTTCTTGATCCTCCCAAGTTATACCCATGTGGTAGAG
>CM069908.1:37444385-37486536 GCA_036172215.1 Camellia granthamiana | reverse complement strand
AAATCTAATTTCATCTTTAAGATTAAGGGTTAATTGTGATTTATTATTCTTGAATTTATGTTGTGATTCATTATAATGCATTGCAAGTGTTTATTTAAATGACTCAGTGAAATCCCTCATTATTTTGCTCTCCCCTCTCTCTCTCCTGTTTGTAAGGACTGATTTTTGGAATTTGTGTCCATGTTTGAGTTTGAATTTGAATTTAAATTTGTATTTGTAGGTGAAAAAAAAAAGTTAAAATTAATGATTTTAGGATACCTATTTAGTTTTTTGAGGTGCAAATATGAAAAAATTAACAAAAATTTGGACAGAATAATTAAATTAAAATTAAAATTAAATTTAAAGTGTAGAAATCAAATTGTTCAAATTAAAAAAATAGGTACCAAAATAAAATTGATTATTTAAACACCCCCCCCCCCCCCAAAACACACACACACACACACACACACACACACACAAAAAGTTCTGATAATTACTTGAGAGTTAAACAAAAAAAAGATGCACATAACAAATAAAAACATGACACCACCCATCCATGTCAGAGACAGTGCCTGACCTGAGATAGATTTTCCACAAAGTCCTTTGCTGAGTAAGGAACATTCACCAAATTTGAAGATTTTCCACAAAGTCCTTTGCTGAGTAAGGAACATTCACCAAATTTGACTTCCACAGTCCTATCCTTACCTTTACCAATTCTCCAAGCTCTTCCATATTAGCTTGGCAATTATTAAAAATACAATCATTTTTAAGACTCCAAACTGACCACATCATTGCAACTGGAACAAGCTTTCAAATCTTCAAAACCAACTTTTTAAATTTGGTTCCCAGCCACCAAAGCAACACACCTTCCACTGTTGCAGGTGTGACCCAACTTAGACCCCTCCACTGTAGCATTTTTGACCAAACCTTCCAAGGTTCAAGGCAGAGCAAGAACAGGTGATCCACTGTTTCTGCCTCAATTTTTCAGAAAGGGCAAACATTCACCATTTTGCTGCTCAAAACCCCAATCCTCTGCATAAAATCAGTTGTCTTCACCCTTCTTTCCATACCAACCGACCCAGAAACTGTGCTTCTGGTTAGGGATGGCAATGGATAACCTATCCTGTGGGTATCCATGGAGACCCAATCCAAATACATGGGTTTTTTCTCTCTTTTTCTTATCCATTGGGTAGGGTAAGTGATATTCTTTAAATATCCACAGGGGATGGGTTGGGGATGGGTACCCACTAATTTCCCCCCCTTTTTTTTTTTAAAGATTCACAACCAAAACTAAATATACATTCAATCTTTTTTCTTTTATTTATTTATTTATTTATTTTTTCAGGTTCACAACCAACTTGTTTTTTTTTTTTTTTATTATTTTTTTAAGATCCACAACCAAAGCTAAATATACCTCCAATCTTTTTTTTTATTTTTTATTAGTTTTTTTATTTTTAAGGTTCACAACCATTTTTTTTTTTAATTTTTAAGATTCACAACCAAAGCTAAATATACATTCAATCTTTTTTCTTTTGTTTTATTTTTTTTATTTTTTAAGGTTCACAACCATTTTTTTTTTTTTAAGATTCACAACCAAAGCTAAATATACATTCAATCTTATTTTATTTTATTTTGCTCAACAATAAAATCAAATACACATTAATTAACATTGTCACATTATTCTTGTCAAAATTTATGCATATCTAGAATTTTTAAAATTTATTTAAAAAAATTAAGGACCCTGTCTAGTGCAGGTTTCGGTTTGCTTTTCTATGTTATTTTATTTTGTTATGTATTGTAATTTTTAGAATGGTTTGCTTGTTCTGAAATTTCAATTAACGAGTATGAATCTATTTGTTTTATGTTATCACACAATTTATACAATATATATATATATGAATGTATTTGAAAATAAGGAAATTGTAGAGAATCAAAACAAGCATGAGTCGTGATTGGTTAGAAAGGATGGGTACAAAGATTTATTTGCTGGAAAAACAAAAAGGGGATACAAAGTCTTACTAAATAATTTTTTTTTTAAAATAAAAGAATTTTTTCTTAGTTATGAACAGATTTAACTGAAATCAACTTGTTTCCCAATGTTATGCTTCATTTATTTAGATAGAAAATATTTTTTAATGAAAAATATTTTTTATAAAAAAAATTAAAAATATATTTTTTTATATTTGGTGGTGGTGATGATGAAACGAAGGTGAAAGTAGAGATTGTGACATAGTGGTGGGGTGATGGCGGCAGTGATGATGGTAGTGGCTATGGTGATGGTAGTGTGATAGTGAAGGTGAGAATAGTGGTGATGGTGTTGTGAAATTAGTAAAAATTTAATTGAAAAAACATTTTTTGTTTTTTAAAAGTAACAAACAACAAAATTCGTGGGGGACTAAAGGAAGAAGATGGAGGATGGATTGGGTGTAGTAAGACATAGATATCTTAAAATGAGTGGTTCAGATTTGTTAAAAGGTATAATTAGATTTTGGATAAATTAAAATGAATGGCTCAAATTTGCTAAGAGAAAGATGGTTTAATGTCTAAAATGTCCGTGACGAAGAGATCAACAAACAATTCCTTGTTTATGCCTTGATGCAATTTAATATGGGTCTTATAACACTTTCTTCAAACTGGTTCTTTCACATTTTGTTTCTTCAAACAGGCTCTTATAACATTGTAAACATGTTCTTATAACATGTAGGGGAGAGAGTGACAGTGAGAGAGAGAGAGATGGTTGTAATTTTTTTTTAATTTTCCATGTTCTTCCACATTTTTTTTTTAATTACTAAAACTTATTTGATTGTCTCAAAATTATATATTTGATTATTATAAATCAAACTTTTTAATTAATTAATTAATGTGTATTTGATTTTGTTGTTGAACCAAATAAAATAAAATAAGATTGAATGTATATTTAGCTTTTGTTGTGAACCTCAAAAAAAAAATAAAAAAATAAGTTGTTAACATTAAATATATTAAAAAAGAAAGAAAAAAGATTTGAAGGTATATTTAGCTAAAAAAAAAAAAAAAAAAAAAAAAAAAGAGAAAGAAAGTTGTTAACATTAAATATATTAAAAAAGATTCAAGCTAGGTCCTTGTTAGAGCTTATGCCACTCTCTTGCTGATGCCACTTTGATTAGAAGGATGGGCTGCCCACCTAACTGAATTAGGATGTTCCAGAATAAGCCTAGGGCCCTCTTTAGTTAGCCTTTGTAGCCTTATGACCTCCTTTTCCATCTAATCTAAGAGAGATCTTCTGAACACCAATTTCAATCCCCTGATATGTCCCTCCTCTGCATAAACATTCTCAGAGTGCCTTCCTTCTCCATAGAGAGCTTGAACAATCTAGGGAACTCCTCTTTTCACTTTAAGTTCATAAGCCACTTGTCAGTCCAAAAGTTGATCCTGTTCCCATCTTCAACCTCAATTTTAAAGTTAGATACATAGAAATTATTCAAAGCAGGGTTAGATTTTGCTTAAAATATCCTTCCAAGCATTAGATTCATTTCCTTCCATCTCCATTGCTGATTTCCACGTGCCCCCTTCAGATCCATATTTTTGCTAATGATAACATTCTTCCACAATGCTTTATCTTCCACCCCATATATCTCCACCACCACTTGGCTAAACAGCTCATTCATATCTATAGCTCTTCTAATCCCCAATCCTCCTTGATCTTTGCTCTTCTAATCCTTGCTCTTCTCTATTGACACCTGCAAATTTCTCACTACAACAACCTCACACTCTTTTTGCATAGGGTGATTAGGTAATAAATAATAAGATTATTTGGTTTAAAAATTATGTGAGATATAATAAGAAAGAGAACTCGCTTATTTTGTCTATTTTAATTCTTTTTTTCTTTTTTTTGTTAAAGATACTCATCACTAGAAGAAACGATCGAACCATCTCGCCCTCACCTCTCCGGCGGCGATTTCAAGTGAATCCCAACATCGAAAAACTAGAGTTTTGAATTAGGCTTCAATTTCTGTATAGAATCATAACTATTGCTTCTTATTTTCTAACATTTATTCTGTTTGGGTTTTTAATATATAAAAAAAAAAAAATTAGGTCTTTTGAATTTATAAATTTAAAATTGGGGATTGTTGAACATGAAAGATTGGGGCCTTTGTAGATGTTTTTAATTGGATTGCTTTGTTTCACTGGTCGTTTATTTTTTCGTACATGTCACTAATGCTTGTTTCCTGAGATATGCTTGTACATGAAAGATTGGGGCTTTTGAAGGCTTTTGATATTTTGAATTTTCTTGGAATATTTATTTAATTTCATGAGATTAAGAAGTATTTTACTTTAAATTAATCTACACCGAGATAATGCAAATATATCTTGGTGGCATGCATTAATTCGCAAAATGTAAGACAAATATCTCTAGAAAGAGTTTTACGCATGATCTTTTGACTTCTGTTGTGCCCTTTTCCTAGGAGGTTTGGATATGTTGCTTGATTGTTTCCTTCATTATTTTGTCATATTGGTCTAAATTTACTATTGCAATTCAAACTTTTCGGGAAAGTATTAGAAGGTGGCACATTACTAGTAAGAAGGTGGTACATTACTCCCACAACCTGATTCATTTTTTCTCACTTTATCGTTTATTTCTGCCAACCCAAGTTCAATCTTTTGTGTTTACCTTCATCATTGGAAGCAAGTTCTACAATTTCATTCAATGTCTTGTGCTCTTTTTCATGAAACTTTGTAGTGAAATCAACTCCAAAGTTAGTGTATGTGGTTCTAAAGAATGTGTACCCTTTTTCCAAATCCTTTCTCCATCTTGGCATAATGTATTTCTTTGGAATCTCATTTACGCACCTTGTACTGAGCACATAGACTGAGTGGGCACACATAATGCTCCTAAAATTCAAACAACTGGCACTTACATTGGACCTCACATTCAGTTAAATTACAATAGACAACAAACTCCACTTGCGTCAACTTCTCACTAGCTATAATAGATTCCTTGACATGATACGTAGAAATTGATCCCTCCTCTTTGATAAGAAATGGATGACAGTAAACTACTCGCTTCAATTCTCCTTGAACTTCATTAAATTTTGCATTGGTGTAAGCTGCCCGAAATTGCTTTTCAAAGCCATATATCATTATGCAATCATACAATTTGTGTCAAGATTTAAAGTTTTCTTTCTTCTCTTTCTCTACCTTACTTCTCAAAGCATTATCATATTGTTCAAAAAATTGCTTCAAAGTAGTTTTTCGAGTTCACATATCCATCAAAAAATGCATTCATGCTCTTACTTTGTTGTGTAGTTGACATGCCAACCCAAAAAATGTCTTTAACATAGACAGGAACCCACCAATGTCACTCACCATATAACGCTCCCAACCACATTATCATAAAGATTGAACTTTGCAATCATCACTTGCCATTCTTTATCAAATTCATCTTTTGTGAAAGAGTTATAAACTGCATTTTGCAAAGCAAACTTTATGTGTTCATATTGGAAATATCCTCTCAATTTCTCCGAGATTTTGTTCATTATATATCATAAGCACCATCGATGTCAAGCCTTTGGAAAGAGAATTTCTATGACATTTTGTATAGCTCTGCACTGGTCAGTTATTATAGCTTTTGGGGGAGCATCAGACATGCAACTTAACCATGATCTGAATAGCCAAACAAATGCATCAATGTTCTCATTACATAACAATCCACAACCAAGTAAAATTGATTGTTTATGGTGATTAACTCCTATAAACAGAGCAAACGGCATATCATAGTTGTTCGTGAGATAACTTGTGTCAAATGAAACAATGTCCCCAAATGCTTCATAAGTCGCCCTACCCCATCCATCCGTCCAAAACAAGTTTCGAATGCGACAATGTTCATCAAAGTCAATCACATAATAGAAGTTTGAATTTTGTTCTTGCATCCTCTAAAAATAATCTCGAAGTGATTCGACATCTCTTACCCCAAGCCTCCATCTTCTAGTATTCTCAATGTGATTCCTTGCATTTTGCTCATCAAATGTTAATGCATATCAAATGTTAATGCATCGTATCCCCTTGCTTCAACAACTATAGAATGAAAATTCCTGGCCATCCTAATCCGTACTTCATCATTAATATCTAATCTTCTATTCACAGGAGTAAGAATTATTTTATTCATTGCAAAATGTCATGAGTCAGTAGAAATCAAGTGATGAGTATGCTCAAGCATAATCGTGGTTAACATATATCTTTCATCCTTTTGTAGACTCGCTCGTACCCTTGCTTTGCAATCAATTTTTGTGGACGAAGATGGTTTCAGAGGGTTTACTTTTGATTTTTTTTTTTTTGGTTCTCTTCCCTGCTTGAGTACATTCAATTCCAAAGTATTTTACTTCCCATCATCTCCAACATTTTGAGTTCTATAAGCTGTAGCAAATCTGACGTGTTTTGCATATTTTACATAAAATGCGTACACTTCTTGCTTTGAGCTAAAAGACATTCCCTTCTTAGGTTCTTCAACTTCTTCACTCTCATTTAATGAAAGATTGTTTGAATCAATGTCCATTGTTTCTCTTTCAAGCTTGAAACTGAAACAAAAAATTCAATGGGCTCATTCAATAAGTCATCATCAATGTCATTATATTAGATCCCAATAAACAAAAGTATTTCAAATAAGTCATTCATTAATTGCATAGGAATCCTCCTCTTTCTACTTGTTTCCTAACTTACTCTTTTCAAGGCCTAATATATATATACACACAGGTATATGAGTGAGAAAAATGGTTGGTGAGGAGCCAATCAAAACAACCTAGCATACCCAAGAACAACCAAAGAACAGAGCAAAATATTCACAAAAATGGCTGTGTTTAATGACATGATTGAGTTTAACAGAGTTTCATAACCAAAATATTCACAAAATTCATATAGGGAATACTGTTACAGTTTTACATTAGAGGTTTTAGACAAATTACAACCATGGTCCTCATAGTTTGACTCTTGCATTAATTTGACCCTTGAATTTTCTTAGTGTCAACTCTGTCAATGTTAGTGGACAAATCTTCTCATTGTTACATCAAAGTTGCTCTAACGATCAGTAGTGAATGAATCTGCTAACTTTGGTCATTACACACTGCAAAACCTTAGGTAGTGTTTGGTTCATTGGAATGAAACGGAATGGAATGGTCGTTCCATCAAAATGTTCATTCCCATGTTGGTTGACTAACAAAATAATGACAAAATACATTATAAATAGAATTATCATTCACCATTTCAAAAGAACGGTCATTTCATATCAGAGCCTAAGGAATGATCATTCCATTCCATTCCAACTCATTCATGTGAACCAAATAGAGCATTATGACCAAAAAGAATCAGTTGGTGTGGTGTCACAACCCGAATGGAGTACAGTGCAATGCTTCAATTTGTGATAAAGGAGAGGATATGCTTCAATTTGTCCCTTTTTTTTTTTTTTTTCTTTGCTGGTTGATGGGTGATAAAAAAAAACCCCCCTCTTCATTACTCTCTTAACCAACAAAGCCACTCAACTGTTTCCAATTCATTGTTACAAAAAATACATAGGTTGCTCATACAAATCAAGCAGCCATAGAAATCTCAGATGGGTTTATGAGCAAAACTCAGATGGGTTTAATTACAAATAAAGCAAGTAAGTCAAGAAAGGAGAGTAACAATGGAGAAAGAGCAACAGAAACGCTCAAGTGCGTTCAATTCCAAAGTGCAAAGGGCAGGGTCAACATAAACTCCCCAGCTTAAGATAAGAAAGGCGACCCACTCAAAAAAAAAAAAAATAAAATAAATAAAAAATAAAATCAGAGCTTACCTCACCGCCGAAGAGTGAGAAACGTCGGAGAGCAAGAGGAGTGGTGCACTGGTGGTCAGTGGTTCGTTTGAAGAGAGCAGTGAGAGAGAGACTTTAGGAGTTGTTTCGGGTGTCCTAAAACAACCCAAACAAGTGCACTTTAGGTTGTTTGGAGTGTCCTAAATAATAAAATTTAACGAGAAACAAATTTTTTATTTAATATTTATAATATCAAGATTCATTTAAAATATAAATAATATGTAGTTTGGTTTTCTTACTTTTTTTTTTTTTTGGTGAATAAATTTTCTTACTCTTATTTCATACATCTTTTGCCTTTTATCTATGTATATATATATATATTTTTTATACATCTTTTGCCTTTTATCTATATTAATTAAATTTTTTTTCTCCCTACAATCATTGAGGGTGTATTATAGAATGGAGTGTGAATTATAGATTTTTTTTATCCACCATCACCAGGGACAGCTACCTACAAGAACTACTGAATCAATTGTCCTGTCCATCCAAATTCTACATAAAACATAACTAATAATTTTTTAATCATAATCAAAATAATAATTACAATAGATTATAATTAACATCACAATTAGAAATAACAAGAAGTCAAAAAATTTTGGGTTTCGAAGACAAATTCTTAATTTTAAATTTAACTACTTTGACGATACAATTTCATACTTTACTTTAATAATAACATTTTTGACCTTCAGACCGTTTTAATTTACCATACCTATTAATGTTATGCAAAAATTTACCCTACCCTATTAATGTTGTGCAAAACTTTTTGCTTGTCTCTATATAGTACTGGGTAGCAGACTCGCAGGTATGTTTCTCCTTTTATGTGTGAATTTAAATATGTTTCTCTTCTTAAATATGTACCTTCCATGTTGTTGTATACACATATTCTTCATTCATGATCTATTAATTTGGTGTTTATGAACTCGAAATTTCTCAAAACACAAATCAAATTTTGAGTGTGAAGTGTGCCAACTAGCTTGTCAACGTCTACAAGCTGTTTGATAAAATTCCCCACTGATCATTCACTCATGCACATTGTACTTGGCTTTGCAATTTTGTTGTTCTGTTTTGAAAATTTGTCGAGGGTACGTATGATAATGTTGATGAACTCTATCTGAACACAACCCAATTGACTAACAAGTAATTATGTGGCTCTTGGATTTAGGGGGGCGGAACCAAGAATTATGTTTGGGAGGGGCCAATGTATATGCATAAAAAATATTAAATTAGTTTTGATAGATTACTCATTGAATATAATTTCTTATATAAGCGTTGTTGAAGAATTATTTCACGAGAAAACTAAACAAATCTAAAAAATAGTTTTTTCAATTTTGAACTATTAGATCTCAATATACAATTAGTTGATTTTATATAATCTAGTAAATAAAAAGTGAAAAATGCTTAAGATTCCTGGAAAAATGCTTAAATTTACACTCAATGGCATTAAATGTTACATGTGAATTGATTTGTTTATAAATCAATTAACTAAGACCTAACCCCTGCCATGTCATTGTAAATAAATTTAAGGGTGAAATTTTAGGTTCTCTAGCATTGCTCCTAAAAAAGTACATATCATCTGATTTCTAAAATCCAAAAAATAAGTGACATGTACCTCTTGTTTTAATAAAATCAACTAAAAATAAAATTGATGCTATTATTTAAAATGTGAAATAATTAGAGATCATTTCATTACATATTGTAAAATATTAATGAAATAAAAAGGTAGTAAAATAATTCTTATAAAATTTAAAAATCCACCCTATTATACATTTTACAAATACTCATAAATATAGAATTAATAATAAATTGTCGAAAATCGGAGGGAGGTGGGGCCCCTCCCCTGCTTGGATTCAAAATCTGTTTTCCTTTTGCTAAGAAAGCAAGAAAATTTACTTTGAGACTTATAACGTAGAAATGCCAAGGTTCTGATGTGAGCCCATGCTATTTTATTCAGTTCAACTTATAATATTGTTGTGGCCGTTGTATTTTTAGTTATGAAATCGTATATTGGTGTATGAACGGGCGTTTAGCAGGGTTGATGTGTTGTATCAATGTTGTGGTAGTTGTATTTTGAATTAGGGATTTATATCTTCTGGTGTTTGGAATCCGAACTTTGGGTGATTGTTTAGTAAAGAGATTCTGTTTTATAGCTCTGATGTGGGCTCTGACATGGTGGTACTTTAAAGAGTCAAAATCCATGCAATTTGGCATTAAAGAGCAAGAGAAGTGCTTCTATGATGCTTACCACTTTGTGCCTTTGGTTTCTTATAAAAGCCATGACCTTTTTTTGAGTGGGTTGTACTTGTACCTTTGGTTATCCCCTCTTTTGTTTTCTAGGAGCTTTAGGATAGTTATTAGACGTACAATAAGGGGGAACCATAACATTGTCTGTTCTTTGACAATCTGCAAAGTAATTTGGACTATAAGTTGCTCACTGCAGTCAGTTGATGTGTAAGAGTAAAATTTTCCTAGAATTTTCCCGCTTCAACTATTTCCTGTGGCAGTGTGATTGAATGCTTCTTAAATGGTTGTTGTAGTGTTTGTAACATCAAATTCTTATTGATTCTGGAAGATGTTATGTGGATTAAAAATGAATTGCACAACAATCATGTAAACTTTCTTTCTATGGTCAATTGTTTCAGCAATAAAATGGCAAATGGTTTGATATGGGCAACCACAGTGGATTTGGCAAGGAATAGTGAGCGGATTCTTTCCCTTTATCGCCAACTATTGCAGAGGCTTAACTCCCCTGATTTGCCACTGAACTTGGCAGCAAGACTGGCCAAAAAAGCGGAGGTTCGTGCCATCTTCATGCTGACTTCTGAGGAGCGATCCCTCCATAACATTAAAGATCTCATTGATGCTGCTGAGTACTCCCTCTCCCTCTTAAGAAAAGGCCAAATCCCCAAATACATCCAATGAATAAGTTATTCATCATCCTGAAGTCTCTCTCTCCCTTTGTGTGACTATGTGATTGGCCATGAAAGATATTCTAAACTAGTTATTGCTGTAACTTATTGGGATGAACAATGTTGATAAAACTTTTTGATGATTCTGATTGAGAAATGAAAATTCCTAATCCTTGTGTGCCATGCACCAAGATATGTTTTAGCATTTTATTGTAGTTGACTTGTGATTAGCAGATAATGTAGATTTTGTTTGTGTTCTACATTGTACCAACAGCTTTGGTCAAAATGACTTCTTTTTTTGCTCTTGATTTTTTTTAGCAGATAATTCACCAGGCTGGCTCGCCACCCAAATTTTCAATTTACATTTTCGAAGAATATGTTTTCTATGTATATCATATGTGAAAGTCTACAAAAAGCTTGTGTTAGAGTGAAACTATCCTTGTGTATTTGTTTTGCACACCACGTGTTTGTTTATTTTCCTTGTAGAAAGAAAAGGTAAATAGATAGTTGGCGGAAAACAACCATAATTCATTTCTGACAGTATTATGTTTGCAGGTGAACAACAACAACCATAATTCATTTCTGTATCAATTTTGTTGCTCTACTGCTCTATGGTATGTCTCAACTCCTGAGTTTTTCATCCTTGCAGTTCCATTGGTACTTGAAAATTAATCTATTTGACCTCTTTTGAGTTGTAGGGAACCAGCAACGAGGTTAACTCTTGGCATTAATTTTGCATTGAGTTCAATAATATGAAACATTATTGCTTCAATAAATTTCTAACAGCTCTTAGTTACCAAAGATGGAAGATATTTTGTTGAACATGTCCTTTTCCCAACTTTTTGAATAGGGCTTAATTTGATTCCTGGGTCTGCGACTGTCTAGATGTGCTGTTTCCTATGGACCCCAGCTATGTCAATGCCATTTTTACCCAAATTTCCAACCCAAACATTAGTATTTACAATGCGATCATCTGATGCTTTTCTTGTTTCAAGAACTACAACGATTTGTTAACTAAATTATTATTTTTTTTGTTTTTTAATCATGAATTGCTTGCAAAAGGCATGGTTCCGGGTAGCCACACGTTCCCTTTTATTCTCAGGGCATGTGCACAATCAAGTGCATTGAGATAAGTAAGGGCAGGAGGTTCATGTGCATGCAGTTAAGTTGGTTGGTATCGGATTTGTATGTAATGAACACGAGATGAGGATGTATGTTGTTTGTGGGGTTATTGAAGCTGTCCAAAAATCGTTTGATGGAAGTTCTCATAGAGATTTGGTTTCATGGATGACGTTGATTTAGGGATATGTTAAGATGGTTTTTGGAAAGAAGGTACACGGCTATTTTTCTAGACATGTGAAGTATATTTTGAAGCCCAATAAATGATGATGGTAATAATTCTTTCTGCATTTGCTAATTTGGGAGATTTAAGTTTGGGTAGGAGGATACATGGGTATATGCGTGATCATAATGTGAATTTGTGTGTTCGTTGGGAATCTGTTGGTTGATATGTCCTGGAAATATGTCGATACAAATTTTGCTCTTGGAATTCTATGATACCAGGATTATGATCAAAGGAAATTCAAAGAAGCCTTAAATGTTTTCAGGAAGATGCAGAGTAGAGCTGTCAAGCCAAATTTCAAATCATACCTATAAAGTAACGAGATGTACATTAGTGGCAGTGGACATGTATAAATTATTTTCTTAAATGGAACTGACTAGAGTAGCATTGTCAGACCGTGTTCCACCATCTAATCTAAAAACAATTGGTATTAGAGAGGGTTTCACATACGTCTTTTGGGGCATTTGACATCAGGCCTGTAGGTTTGTTCTTAGAGCTGTCATAAGGAGTAGCATTCTGCACCCAACGATTCCTCCCTCACGATGATATGCTCCTGCGATGATACCCATTTGTCAGATCACGTTTCACCATCGAGACCTTGGAAAATGGCAAAAACCATTTTTAAAATTAGAGGGGGAAAAAAAAAAGTTTTAGTGCTTACACAAGTCTCATAGTACAGTGAAGGTTTTGGTGATTTTGTGTCACAATTTGTTTATTTTAAAGCTAAAACTGTTAAATAAAGTTCATTGAAAATAAAAAAATGTTCAGTAAATGCATGATGCAAATACAGACTCATCTGAAGCTTGGAAAGAATTTAAGTTCATAATTGATGCCAAATATAAATTTCTGTGGATGGAATATAACAGCAGCCATCTGCCTTAAATTATTTTGCAAATGAAATTGTCCTGTGGATCTAAATTGCAGTTGTTTCAATGTTTTATTAAATTGAAGTTTAGAATGGAATATATAGAAATTTTCTTTTCTTAGCGAAATTAGAAATTTGTAGACCAATGTACAACTGCCACACCTGCACTTAGAACTGCCCAAAGCATTATAGTTACAGAAGCAACCAATGCTGCTCCAGAAATAGAAATTCGTTCTTTTATTATTATTATTATTATTATTATTATTATTATTATTATTTACTTTTGAGAATTACTTTGAGTGAAATTGATTGTTATTTACATGACAGGTAAAATAACTTGGTGAGCATGGATGGCTTGAAATCTATTAGTAAAGCAATATCAAGAACATTTTCTGTCAGTTTCAGATTATTCTTTTAACCTCAAATTTGTGCACTGTGACTCCATGGACATCTAATACTTGTTCAGTCCAGCGAGAGGTAACCAAGAGAAATTGAGATCATAAATTCATTCCCATTATTATGAAAGAATTATGTTATATTGATTTTATGTTGATTGCATATTTCTTCATAAAACTAAAAGTTTACCTAATTGGATTACATTTTTGTGGAATTCTGTTGTAATCTTGACTTAAAATTGTTTCTTGCAAATTTCATGTGGCAACTGATGTCTAAGATGAAACTAATGTCTTGGGTTTTGACACTCCCAAGTCCCAACCTTTTAGAAGTACTTTTTTCGGGTTGATATGAAACGGGATATGTTATATGGACTCAAATACAAGTGTTGAGTGCGGGTTTGTATTTAAGTGTCCAAGGATACAGAGACATAGCAAAGTGTTCATAATTTTTAATATAATTATTTTATTTTCTAGGATAAAAGTGTGTTTATAAAGTGTCGTAGACAGATTATTTCATGCATAATATGGAGATTTATGCATACTTTTATGATTAACTTGAATTACTATCAGCTCGGTGAATGTCTAATTACACATTATCATACCCTTATCTAGGTGTCAAGTGTCCAACATGGATACTTTGTACAGTACACGTAACTCAGCCTCCTTCGTGCCAAAACAAAAGAGAGAATTTAGTTAGTGATCTCTATTAGATTCCAAAAAAATAGAAAATAAAACAATCTATATAGAGATGCTAAACAAAATTTGAAGTAATCCTGTCCATACAATTCTTTTGACTGTTTCTTTTGCTGTTGTTGTGCACCATAATTGTTGTTTAAACAAAGACTAAAAAAACAGGAAAAGGAGGGAAGCACACAATTATAGCTTTTGCCTCCTATGAACGATCAAGTAGGATGCCTATGTACAAAACTGATTTTTGAACATTATTAACTACTTTTCCGACAAGTCCCATCTGTCGAAGAAACGTATCAGTATGCAACTCCTACACCTTTGGAAACTTATCACTTTAATAATTTTGGACAATTGCATCAAATGAAACATCAATAGAGAGAGAGAGAGAGGGAGCATCAAATAGATTAATTAAGAATAGGTTGCTTAGACCAACAAACATGAAACATCTATTAGATTAATTAAGGCGTATAGGTATTATCCATATGGTCAGTTTTGAACAAACTACATTACTTTATTAGAGAGTGAGTGAGAGATTTTCACAAACATAGATTCCTTGCCTTGTTATCCAACCCTACCTTTAAAAAAAATTCCCTTTGTTCAAACTAATTGTAAGACATGGAAATTCTGTTACTCTTTGATCACTATGATCTCAAGACATCTTGGAGCAGGCAACTGATGCAAGTAACGTTTAGTGCATTGCATTTATAATCTTCACCATTGTCTCTCTCAATTACCTCTTCTCAAGTAGAGGGGGTTTTTTATATTATTATTTTTATCATGTGAAATAACTAGTTTTCCTTAATCACTGTAAATTTTATCAGTTGAATTTTTTTTTAGACATTATGAAAGTGGAAGAGGTCATGCTGCAAAATTTGTATGGAAAAGTTCAGTATTATTTAGTATTTTTCATTAGCGTAGCTCAAAATCACTTTCTTCATTATCATACAAATGAATTAGATTAATTTAATAGGATTCTCCTAGCCAGAACTAGAACCCTTAGCACAAAGTGTTTGAAATAACTACTTTTACATTGTTATTTCAAATTTATCATGACAAAGCTCTCAAATTCAATCTTGATATTCATATCTAAACTATCAAATCTAAATTTAAGTTATTCTGTTTGAATGGATAGTGTCAAATTCTTTCATTTTACATACATAAATTCAAAGACAACCTAAAATAGTAGTTCTAATGAAGCATAGCTTCAAAAAACTAAAAAAGATGAGAAGTAGCCTCTAAGTAACCAATTTGTTTGCTGCAACCTTGCCATCATTGCTATCAAATGAACAAACATTCATATATATATATATATGTATATGTATATGTATATGTATATATGGTAAAACCATTGTGTTGTGCACACAAATTGGGCGTGCTTTGTTTGCTTGCTAGTTGTATAACTTAAATAGAAGGGGCTTCATAGTTTGAATTGAATATGGAGTTACTATTGTCAACCGATGAAAAGAGAAATGGTTGGTAGGTTAATTAACAATCTAAATAATTAAGAACTCTTTATGTTGATTGTTTTCTCCACAAAATCACTTAGAACTCGTCATAGTGGTTCAGCCTTTTGTCCATTTTTGTGAATCCTTTTACCCTTTCAACTTCATATTGAAATGTTAAAATGCTTTTGGTTGCAGATAATTTTTATCCAACCGTGGTAAAAAAAAAAAAAAGTTTGTTCGTTTGCTTATTCCACTTCATACAATGGTATGCGTTAATTTGCTGCTGAAATTATTTGAAAACTTGCAGGCAGTGAATTGGATATGTTTTAACATAGTTACTAGTTATCTTGTGTTAGTTCAAGCTGGCCTACCCCTGTTATTTTGTGTTTATTTTCACTTTTTATTCATTTCCTGTGAACATTTTCTTAATGTGTTTTTGACCAATGAAGTTTTGTGGTGAGCTTGGTAATGACCACAGCAGTAATTTAATCAAATCTCAAGTGACTAGGGATTGTTGAGAACCATGTATCCTGCATTTCTCAACCTCCACAAGGGAAAATTCATGCATAGAATATCAGTCAAAAGAGCATGAGAGAGAGAGAGTTGCCAAGAAAAAATTTTTTTGTGAAAAACAGGGCATTTTGACCATATGTGCAATCTGATATACAGAATGAAATAGGAAATATGAGTTTAGCCCTTACTATTCCAGAGAGCAGTTGAAGCAATTCATACCCCCAGCCCAAGAGGGAAAAAAATAAAAACATAAAAAAAAATAAGTAACAAAAAAATAAAAAAAAAGCAAAAAAATAAACTTATGAACAATTCAAAAGAATGATGTCAATGTTTGGTTTTGTTGCATACCAAAGTGCAATTGATGTGTTGCATAGCTACTTTAGAGAACATTTTGTTGAATTAGCAGACAATGTTGTAAAGAAAATTGTTGCATATCATTAGAATTTACTTTGATCAATTTACCCCAATTTCATAAATGAGATCCAATGTTAAAACATTTGGCAATTCTGGTGATTTGTCTAGTAATTGGGATGTAAACTTACCGAGTTGAGTTAATATGGAATAATAAGTTTGACAACGTAAAGCCTAGTCTAGTACAGATATTAATTTAAAAAAAATCAAGCACCAACTCGGGGATATTTAAAAGTTGTAACATCAACTTTTCATGAACTTAATTTCTATCTGAATCCCAACAGACTTGCTTGTTTCTCTCTTATTTTCCTTTTTTGTTTTCCACACACATTTATTTTTTTTGGTTAATTATACTTTTCATCCCTGTAATTTGACTTAAATTTCACTTTAGTCTCTATAATTTCAATTTGAATAATTTGGTCCATACACTTTAAGTCTAGTTTCAATTGGGTCATTTTGTCTAAATTTTTGTTAATTTTGTCTATGTATACATCTTAAAAAATTGACAAGTGTCTCAAAACCTCTAATTTAGAAAAAAAATAAAAAAAATTAAGATCTTAAAAAATTGACAAGTGCCCTAAAATCGTTAATTTTAATCTCCAATTTAGATGGAATGACCAAATTAACACTAAATAACACTAAACTTAAAGTGTGTAGACCAAATTGTTTAAATTGAAATTATAAAAATTAAAGTAAAATTTGAATCAAACTACAAAGGTGAAAAGTGTAATTTTTCCTTTATTTTTTTATTTTTTATTTTCCTTTTCCATTTTTGCAATCCATCTCCTAATTGAAGGACGAATGGTTGCTCTAGTTAGTTTACATTTTTTTTGGTCATTTCCTTTTCCTTTTCACATCTTTATTCAAAATTTATAATTCAACCATAACGTAATTGAGTTTTCTTTCCTATGTAATAAAGTTAATTAAAAAGTTCCAATTTTAAAAACTTTTTTTACATAATTAATTTAAGGGGGAGTTACAGGCCGGTTCTTTGGACTGGACTTAATTCCTAGGAAGTTCTGATCCAAAATAATTTAGTCCATCTTTCATTTTTACTCCTTACATTCAGTTGTGTGATTTTACCTTAAACCCAAACACATTCTCCCCTCTCTCTCTCTCTCTCTCTCTCTCTCACACACACACACACACACTCTCTCATATTTCTGTCACTGACACACCATTTCCTCATTCTCCTGCATCACCAACCATCATCTCCTTCTCCTTTGTTGCTATCACCGTTGCTCTTTCCCCATCATTCATCTGCTAGCTTCAACATCGTAATCCTCCATCATCGATCTACCATCTTTGACATCATCGTTGCCACCATCTTTCTCCATTATCAATTTACCATCTTCGACATCATTGTTGCCACCATCTTCCTCCATCATTGGTTTGGGATGCAAAGTGTCCAATCAGTGCATTGAAAGGTGTTGTTGATATTCTACAGACGTGTAACTGATTTAATAAATTTGTTACTTAATTCAATGATAAATTTGTTGTGATGCCCCCTCGCTCTCTCAAATCAAGTTTGCTATTTGTAAATTTTTTAACAAATTTATCAGTGATAAATTTATCACTAGTTTATCATTGGTTTAAACAATTTTATTATTGGTTTATCACTGATTTAAACAAATTTATCACTGGTTTAAACAATATAGAGCTATGAACTCATCAATGTCGACACATCTATCTCCATTCATGTCGATTTTCTTGATCTCTCTTAAATCTAATATCATCTCTCTCAAATCTAAGGGCCACAGAGATAGTTCTCATGTTCAACAACACCAATGAATTCATCAATGGCTCTGGAACTCATCAATGTTGACACACCCCATCTCCATTCATGTTGATTTTCTTGATCTCTCTCAGATCTAACACTATCTTTCTCAAATCCAAGGGCCACAGAGGCAGTTCTCTTATTCCCCAACACTAACGAATTCATCAATGGCTCTGGTAGTTCTCATGTTCACCAACACTACTAATTTGTCAATGGCTCTAGCGGTATAACAGCAGGGGCAAAATTGGGATAGAAAAAATATAATAGGACTTCCTAGTGCATGAGATAGAAACTTAGATCTAATGGGTAATAGATTTAATTATTGGGACCGATTGATAAAAAACCTTTAATTTAAAGTACCACATAAACAATGTTATATGCTGCTCCCAAGTTATTGAATAATTATCCTTACCAAGGCCCAACAAGTATATTTATTAATGGACTAACTCCTCCCCCCAACAGAAACTAGAAATGGGTCCAAATCTCATTATTTGGAGGCAAGTTTTATTTTTAATATATTTTTTTTTTTTTTTTTTTTTTTTTTTTTTTTTTTTTTGATCGGCAAAGAAAAATTTCATTTAACAGCATGAAATTAAAAGTACAGGAAGATGAGATGCATCGAGAGAGATTCGGAAGTATAAAAATACCCCTACTACTGCTACTCGCATCTATACAACCAACCCCTAAGCCTCTCGATTTTTTAAATAAAAAGTTAAGAAGAACTTAACTGAAAAATAAAATACAAGAAACCCCCATAATATCCCACAAAGGCACCCAAAACCAACTAGAAAACTAAACAAGGCCCACCTCACTGCTGCAAATCAAACTAAAAACAAGAAATAAACAAAAAAAAAACACTCAAGCCTCACGCCTCTGCCAACTACACTGCTGCTACAGCTCCCCATGCACACGCCACCTCTGATGCAGCCACACTACCTACGCTCTGCGCCTCTGCTGCTGCCGCCTACACCTGCCCACACCACGCCATGCCGAGAAGAACTCTCCGGCCAAGAGAGCCTCCGAGCCAACACTGGACAGCAGCCTCCCCTGCCTCCACCAACGCCTCTTCTTCTTCTTACACACCCAAAAGAAGCTGCTCACACCCATTAACCACGCCAAGCCTCTGCAGTAGAGCACCTCCTTTACGATGGCACCCACTACCAAGATCCAAACACTACCATTACCATGGCACTCTTCGAACAGAACACCCACTTCCATAATCCGAACAGAACACCCAAACACCGAATACGGTTCGTCCAGATGCAGCCACACACTACTATTCCATCTAAGCCTTACCATCCTTTAAATACCTCTCTACCATGCTGCTTACTTCTTCTCTCCTCATCTTCTAGCACACCCAAACCCTCAGCCAAACTCCAAAAGCCCACTCCAAGCCAAACTCCAAACTCCACCACAGGTCTTCAACCTCCCAAAGCCCACTCCAAGCTGCTACTACTGCTCTCCTGAACTTCTAACACACCAGAACCTCTGCCAAACTCCAAGACCACCAGGTCTACATTCACACGCACCCGCTGGAACACCTCCAAAGAAAGGAATACCTACACCCCTCAAACTCTCACTCGAGGAGGAGCGCTCGAGTGACAAACCGGACAGAAACTGGGATGCCTATGGAACCCAAGATTCCACCCAAAAATCACACCCCTCAAACTCCAACTCGACACAGAGCGCACGAGTGAAGGACAATAGCTGATAAAACCTGGACAAAAACACTCCCTCAGCAGCGAAACACACCTAGGTGGGTAAAAACGAGGGGCTCAAGTTTATTGGAAAAAAAACTAACAAGACAAAGGAGTAGACGAGCTAGGCCAGCTGACCGCCATTGCCAAAAGCGGCGGCCAGCCGGCCCAAAGAAGAGGCCGGAGAAGGAGGTTTTGGGAGGGAAAGAAAAGGTTTTAATTTTAGAGAGAGAAGGATTGAATTTATTTTTAATATATTTGTTTGGTATTACTCCCATTTAATATACTTCTGTAAAGAAAATAATTAATAAGTCATATTTTACACTTCAAATTACTATTGAATCCTATTAAGTTTTAATATGAACAATTAAACCTTATTTTTCATTTAATATTTCCCAAAAAGATCATTGTTCCATAATGATATATATTATACTAATTTTCCCCCTCATTTAATATAAATAATAATTTCATAAATATTTTTAATCTAAGTAAAATTATATTTTTTAATTATAAAAATTACGATATTGTGTTAAAAAAAGTCATTAACTACAATGAAAAAATTATCAATAAGGTTTTTTTTTTTCTTTTTTTTGTTTGTTTGTTTTTGTTTTTGTTTTTTTGTTTTTGTTTTTGTTTTTGTATCGAGTTGTATCAATTTTTATAATTAACAAATTAGTCTTCTTCTTTCTTTTTCTTTTTTTTATATTTTTTATTATAAATTGTTATAAAAAAAAGTTCAATTATTCATAATAGCATATTTTATTTTAATTTTATTAATATGAACAACAAATTTCTTAAACAATTTAATTTATTTAAAATTTATATTAAAAAAATTTTTAGTTGTTGAAATTATATGAATTTTCATAAACAAAGTATAAGTGTAAGATTCATCAACTATCTCATACATTGAGAAATATATAAAATTTTCATAGTACTATTTTTCATTGCTCTTTGTAATTTTAATAGAATTTAGCCATTTTACATTGTTTATAGTAAAAAAAAAAAAAATCATCAATTGAAATAACAGAAAATGTTGCATTTTATAGTATATTTGTTTCAATCCAATTTTTATTTATTATTTTTAAATACAATATTAATAATTTTTGTAATAAAAAATTTTAATTTTAATTCACTTAAAATTTTTTATAAATTTGTTGTTCATATTAAATGAAAACTGTAAAATTAAAATAAGATACACTGTTATGGAGTGATGAATTTTAAAAAAAAATATTTTATGACAAATAGGACTTAATTATTCATATTAAAACTTGATTAGACTCAATAGTAACCTTAAAAGAAAAATAAGACATATTTATTACTTTTTCATTTTTGTAAGGGTCGTGTTAATGTTATTTTCGTAAGGGTCGTGTTAGTGTTTACTTTACCGGTACAAGCTAGAAAATTTTTAAAATTTCAAAATTTTTATGCAATTGTTCTAAAATATTTTTAGGGTTAGTTATACTTTTTACTTCGGTAGTTTGATCTAAATTTTATTTTAGTACCTATAGTTTTAATTTTAACAATTTAGTTCCTATATTTTAAGTTTAATTTCAATTGTGTCCTCCCGTTTAAATATTTGTTAATTATGTCTATATGTAAACTTTAAAAGATTGACAAATGTCCCAAAATTGTTAATATTAACTTACAATTTAGATAGAAGAACCAAATTGAAACCTTAAAAAATTGACAAGTGTCCTAAAATTGTTAAATTTAACTGCCAATTTAGATAGAATGACCAAATTGAAACCAGACTTAAAATGTATAGACCAAATTATTTCAATTAAAACTATAAATATTAAAATAAAATTTTAGTCAAATTATAAGGTGAAAATTAACTCATATATATATATATATATTTTATACATTTTAATTCATACTTGTACATCTTTCAAAGTTATTGACAACCCAAAGGATCTCATTTCCATTTTCTTTTTGGGTCTTATAAGAATTTTTTTATTTAAAAGAATTAACTAAAAAAATAAAATTTCTAATTGCTCTCCTATATAATAATAATAAAATTACTTGAATTATTAATTGAAATATATTTCTGACATCATTAAAAATTATTAATTGACTTAATGATTTATTGATAAAAAGAGTCATTTATTATAAAATTAAAAAGAGTCATTTATTATAAAATTATAAACGTTAGGGGGCGAGATGTAATTTCTAGAACCATGTGAGGTAATTTATATTTTAAGCAAACCTCAATGGTGTATTTATAATTTACTATTTGTTTTTTAAAAATGCTAGAGATCCTAAATAATTATCAGATTACACAATACTCACACAAGTATGGGTCTCATATGGTATAGGTCTCACACCCACATGAGTATTATGTAGAATATTTGATAATTCATTTGAAATTCCTAACTTTGCTCTTTCTTTGTAGGGTAAATTACAAACACACCTCATAAGATTTTTTTTAAATACAAATTGTCTCATATGATTTTGAAAATTACATCCCACTCCTTGAAATTTCAAATTTCATAACAAATAGTCTCTTTTATTCAAGTCAATTAACAGTTTTTAATGATATTAAAAATTTATTTCAGTTAATAATTCAAGTGATTTTATTATCATATAGGAGATTAGTTAGAAATTTTATTTTTTTAATTAATTCTATTAAATAATTTTTTTTTAACAATGGGGTATTTATAATTTATTAGACCACATGAAGCAATTTGTATTTTAAGTAAATCTCAAAGGTGTATTTGTAATTTAGTATTATATTTATAAATAAATTGTATATTATACTACTTTGATACAGAGAAGAAGCATGTTAAAAAAATCTTTGTAAATACAACAATGTTAAGAATACAGAGATCAAATACGAAATGAAATACAAATGTCTCATCGTGCAACATCTGTAGCCCATTCTATGTTTCTCAGTGCACTTAGGCCTCATTTGGGGAATTGATGTTTTAACATAAAAGTCAAAAAATCTCTAAAAAGGATAAAAAGCCAACAAGTTATATCAAAAGTCAAAATTCTATTCTCCTTACTTTTTGCATTTTTTTTTTCTTTTTTTGTAAAAATCCAAAAAAAAATTCTAAACATACTAATTTTTTTCAGAGAAAATTGGTGATAAATTCAATTTAAACAGGGCATTAGGTCTAGTGGATATTTTTTTTGTTGGTGAGATACCCACCATTTGTAAAATAATTTGATGAAAAGTCCTTTTGTTGTTTTGGGAGGATATTTTGTTTTCAATTTTACCTTTAATTTATCTATTGACTTTTTTTTTTTTTTTTTTTTTTTTTTTTTTTTTTTTTTTTTTTTTACTATATGTTCAAATTTTTTGACTATCTATTCAAATTTTTTGTCTATCTATTTAATTTTTTTGACTATCTGTTCAAATTTTTATCTATTTGTTCAAATTTTTTGACTATCTGTTCACAATTTTCCCCTTATCTGTTTAAATTTTATTATCTTCGATCTGTCTAAATTCTATTTGTTCTATTTTGAATTTTTTTTTTCTATCTGTTGAAATATAAAGCTAAACAAAATCCTATTTGTTGAGCCAAAGAAACCCCTATCTGTTGCAATACCAAGCCAAACTAGACCCTATTCTATCTATAGCAATTTGCTTCATCATCATCATCAACATCAACATCATCATCAACAACAACAACAAGAAAAGTTTGAGCTAAGAAAAAAAAAATAACATATAGAAAAAATTAGAGAGATAAGTAAGGATTATCTGTTCAACAACAAATCTAAGCCAAATATATATATATATATAGAAAAAATTAGAGAGAAAAGTGAGGATTATCTGTTCAACCAAACACACAGATCAGATCAAATACAAACAAAAAAAAAGCAGATCAGATCTGTGCATTACAAAAGCTTATGAGATCTCGAAAGCCTAAATTCAAAGTTCTAAAGCATTTGATGTGCTTCAAATCCGCAAGTAACATAATTTCCTTACAAAAAGAGAAAATATACTAAAAGTTGCAAGCAGCATTAATTCATTTCAAGCAAAACCTAATCAAACAAACATTACAAAGCTTCCGTGATCTCAAAATCCTCAATTCTAAGTTCTAAAGCATTTATATAAGCATACACATGTATATATGCATAGAAACATAACATAATGAAGAACTTTTAGGTCAAAGTTTATACAGATATATGTATATACAACCTGAGAACTAGTGAGTATGGTGAAAAGTGCTGCAATGAAGTACCACTCCATTATTTTTTTCTTTTTCTTCTTCTTCCTATAGAGCATCGATTTGCGAAAATTCCATCACAGAATTGAAGCTAGTGAAGGAGAACATGACTAGCAGATCTGGTGGGGATGTAGATTTGGCTGGTAGAGAAAGCATCTTCGCAAATCGAAGTCGTCGCCATTATATATATACGTCTTTGTGTATATACCTCTCAAATCTGTGTCGTCTCTGTACAACAATTAGATTGATCTGAGAAATGGAAGAGAGAGATGTCTTAGATCTAAAACTAGAATGGAAAAAGAGAAAGGAGGAGAAGGAGAATGAGGAGGAGGAGGAGGAGAGAGAGAGAGAGAGAGCTAATATATGTCTCCGAACTCATTTGTTACCTTTCCACCACCAGACTTTAGCTTCTTTTCCAGCGATATGTTAGGGAAAATAGATGATTTCCTACAAGTAAATCAATTAATAGAAATAAAAACTAACGGGAAAAAATTAAATTAATAACGATACAAGAATTTTTACATAGTTCTCTCAATGTGAGGTATGTCCATGGGATCAAAATCCGATTCCACTATCAACCAAGGGTTTTCAAACGATTACAAACGAGATACGAATGGTCTCACAAAATCACCCTTAGGTGAATTCCAAATAATCACAAATAATTAAGAAAAGATTTCACCAAATAAATAAATAAATTGTCTTCGAAACAGAGTTGAAAAAGACTCAAAATAATAACTCAAATCAATTCACATGTTGCCGCTAAATCCAAATAATCAACCACAACATTGCATGAACACAACACCAAAATTAATTCAACCCACCGAATTAATTTTCCAAGCACCCACCAAATGGATCAATTGTTATAACTACCGCAGCATCCCTTGGAAGAACAAAAACAATATATATAAATATATTGTTGATTCTTGGACTTTTATGAAAATCTTAATTGTTACCAAACAGATTATTAAATACCCATTGGGTCTCCAAAAGTTAAATATAATATATTAAAATATATTATAACCAACATCAAATCAAATTAAATATTTTTAATAAACCAATTGGATTCCATATTCTAATAAGGAGGTATAGGTGAGGTATGCGGTGGAGAATCTTAGGCTCGACGAGCTCGAGGGGCAGTCAAAGATGGGTTCTCAAAGCAAGATCAGAGGTTTAGGATAAGGGATTGAGTTGGGGATGACGATGACATGGTTTTCATTAGAGAATGAGGGTCAGTCGGAGTCGAAATAGAGAGGGTTTGGAGAGAGAGAGAATGAAGAAAGAGTGTGTGATTGTGTAATGGATTGAGACAATGTATATAATATATGTAGATGTATTTGATAATTTTTTCTAACTTCATCCGTTTGAACAAAATATTTTAACGCCTAAACTTTTGGTTAAATAAAATTGAGATTTTAAATTTTATAGTGAGCACCCATTTTTCACATCATATTTTAGACAAAAAATAAAAAATTTATTAAAATAACCTATTACCAAATGAGACCTTAGTAAATATATGAGAAAATGGACTATTTGGGAAGAATAATTCTATGTACCCTATTTTAATTATCTCAAATTTATTTCCGAAAAGAGAACATGCAATTATAATTGAATTTGAGGTTTATAGAATGAATTTAAATTACAAAATAATAATTTTGAATAGTTAAATATAAATTTGTTGTATTAATATATTGTTTGAGGAGAAAGAAAATGATGATAGGGAAGGGGAGAGAACAATAATGGGGATCAGTGCAAATCAGAATACGGAGATTATGAGTGGGTCCCAGTGATGGGAATCTCAGTAACAAACTTCCTCTGCTCTGTCAAAAAGTGCATTACAAAATATCAGAATACTGCACATTACTTTCAGAAATTTATATTCAAATATCCCAAACACACTCTCTCTCTCTCTCTCTCTCTCTCTCTCTCTCTTCCTCTCAAAAATTTCTCTCATCTTGAAGTTCTTGATTCTGTTCTCTTGATCTCTGTTGGGTTTCCTCTGTAATGAGCGCAACTCATGTTTAAGTATATGAATTGAAGAATTCCCATCATGGGTTGTGCTTGAACTGCTTTTAATCTATTTTGACACAAAGTCCAGCTGAAAGTTTCCCATAAAAAGGTTAGGGTTTTTGTAACTTTGCTTTTCACAGCTTTGTAGAACCAATCTATATCAGCTTTGACTTGGTCTCAATGAATTCCTTTTGGTACTTACTGTCCTTTGCCATGTTTATGTTTCTTTTTTAAAACATGGTGCAGAGGGACAGAGACCCATAAATATAGGAGAAACAACCAAACATCAAGATCAAGTGATCCAGAAAGAAAAGGAAAAAGAAAATGTATGAAGAGAGTGCTTGCTTTGATCCCAACACCACTATGCAAGAAGGCTTAGCTGAAGATGGTTTGTCACAAAATGTCCCCAATTACACTCCTAGTTTCTCCATGGAAGACCTCTCTTACCATCAAAATCCACCACCAGAAGAACCTACTGGAGCCGCCGCCGCAGCTGCCGTGGAAGTGGAGCTTCAGCAGCAAATGGGTTCGAACATGAAGCACTGTTACAACAACAACAACAATTTCGTTGATACCCATTTGACACAAGAAGTGGTTCATAACTCTAACCAAGTGTTACAATATGATCAGTCCAATTGGGACAATAATTTTAACCATGAGATTCAAGAGATGAGCTTTCATAATCCTCCTCATCATCACCAGAGTTTCAATAACTCTTCTTCACTAACAGACGATCCATACCCTCCAACACCAGACCTTCTCAATCTCTTTCAGTTGCCAAGGTGTTCACTGCCCAATTCATCATTATCTTTCATGACTCCAACCCAAAAATCTGCTAATTTTCAGGCATCATTAGGGTTTCTTGGGGACCTTCCATCAGCAATGGACACCGCGTCCGCGTCGAGCGTAATATATGATCCTCTTTTTCATTTGAATCTTCCAGCACAGCCTCCTTTGTTTAGGGAATTGTTTCAGTCTGGACCACATGTGTATAACTTGGGAGGATCAAGGACTGATTCTTTGTTTGGTGGTGGTGGGGTTGATGAGAGAGAAGGAAGTGGAGGTATGTATCAAGATGGGGAATGGAGGCATTTTGATAGTGGAGTTTTGGAGTTCACTGGGGACATGAGTTGTATGGCTTCTAGAGGGAGCCATAGAAAGGGGACTACTAAACATTGTGCTACTGATAAGCAAAAGAGAGAGTACATGAATGATAAGTATAAGGCTTTGAGCAGTTTGGTTCCGAATCCTTCCAAGGTATTCACTTGCCATAACAATCTCTCTCTCTCTCTCTCTCTCAAGGGTTTCTACATTTTACCTTTTCATGATGAACTAACTGCTTGATAATGCATATACTTTTCCTTGACCTTGTTTCATTTTTTGGGGAATTTACAAGCTCTTCTGTATATATACGTGTGTAGAAGCTCTTCAATCAAACACATAAAAATAAATAGATGAACAACAATGCTAGGTAACTCAAAATTTTGTGGCTCAAATGGCTCAAATCATTCAAAACGGCGTCATTTTAAGTGTAAATGAGTGTAAAACGACGTCCTTTTCACAGATTTGAACTATTTGAGTCACAAAATTTTAAGCTACCAAACATTTTTCATTTTACAAATTGGTAGGTTGTAGGGCCTATTTGTTGGTTGGTAAGGCCTATATTACAAAACAAATTTATGTCCAATATTATTTTTGTGTTCCTAAACATTATATATATATATGGGATCCGTTAATTTGAAGAACAACACAGCTTGATGATGCGTATATATATTTGTTAGTAGTTACTAGTTGGTTATATTTGATTGATAATTTCAGCATTCTTTTGTGTTTGGTGGGAGTACAAACCAAGAGTGATAGAGCATCAGTAGTTGGGGATGCTATTGAATACATCAAAGAGCTACTTAGAACAGTCAATGAGCTGAAAATCCTTGTGGAGAAGAAGCGGTGTGGCAGAGAGAGGAGCAAGAGGCACAAGACAGACGATGGAAGTGCCACCGGAGACAGAGAGTGCTCCAACATCACGCCTGATCCCGAGCAATCCTACAATGAATCGACATTGAGGAGTTCGTGGCTTCAGAGAAAATCTAAAGACACTGAGGTTGATATTCGTATCATTGACAACGAAGTTACAATCAAACTTGGTCAGCGCAAGAAAATCAATTGCCTATTGATTGTGTCCAAGGTCCTAGATGAGCTTCAGCTTGATATCCAACATGTTTCTGGTGGGCTTGTTGGTGACAACTACAGTTATCTCTTCAACAGCAAGGTGGGTGATCATGTTTTTCACACTAATAGTCAATTACACTTGTTTCAGTTTGTTTTCTTTTAGACTATGTATCAACCTTGAATTTGCTTAAAATTTGTGATAGGAAAAGAAAATGAAGGAAAATGTAAACAAAGTAGAAGCTATTTCTTTTTTTTTTTTCTTTTTTACATTTTTTCCTTTTCCTTTTCTTTTCCTTCCACAATTCTTTTTACAATTCCAAGGTCCAAACAAACCAGGCAATTCATGAGCTTGATGTACTCGTCAAAAATTTGCCTGAGCTCGATTCATTTATTATTAATATGAGCATCCTCTTATATTTTGTTCCTAGTTTTCTTCTTTTTCTAGTAGTATTATAATTAATTTAAGGTTTGTTTTGGCAATCTATTAAAATACTTAAAAAGTCAAAAAAAAAAAAAAATTCAACCCTTCTCTCTATATTTTTTTATACGCCTTTTTTGTAAAAATTAAAAATCAACTAAAATAGTTAATTCCTAAAACAATCATAAGTTTAATTTTTCCAAGCACGACTCGTTTATGTAATCGAGAAAACTCGAGCCAAGTTTATCCAATATTTGATGAGCCGAGTTTAAGCTCAATTTTTAATTCAACTTGAACTTGGCTTGAGGTCCAGCTCAACTGATTCTTAGTAAATAAAACTCTCTGAAAATCGCCTTGCCTCGATTCATTTATAGCCTTGAGACCATCAAATCATATGCTCCACAAGAAGGGGTTTTTGACAGTATAAAGCTGTGCTGGTTTTTTCTCATGTTGCAGATATGTGAAGGGTCTTCAGTGTATGCTAGTGCAATAGCCAACAAGCTCATTGAGGTTATGAACAGACAGGATGCAGCAATTCCACCAACCAGTAGCTATTACGGGTAGAAGAAGAAATCTGACATGATATTGGTAGTCCTTTTTCTCTCTCATGACTGCTATATATATATATTAGGGAATATATAGACAATAATAAAGGTTGTGGCAGGACAAGTAGGATTGTAATTTGTGTAGCAACTTTTTTAATTTTAAAGATTGAATGTTGTTTTGTTTGTTTTAGTCACTTGTGGTGCCACTGCCAGGTGCACTGTCTTGATTGTACTCATTGCATACATTTGATGCAAATGAAAGGTTTAATTAGCAGTCTTTTGTTCTGAATTTATCTTTTTTATTTTTACAGTAAGAGATTTGGTGAAGTTGAATTTGATAACATATTTATAAGTCTATTATTTTATCCTCATAGTTTTTGGGATAGAAAAAGCAGCACTTTTTATCAGAATGTTATAACTGATAGGATTTTTTGGGGAGCTATATTGTATATTTATTAGGCAATGAGGGGGAAAAAAAAAAAACAATACATACGCAAAATATTTCTAGGAAGAATAATTATATTCTTACAGAGATTTATATTAAAAATATATATATACAAAATGATGTGCAATGTCTAGAGTGTTGTGTACAAGCACTTCATTCAACATGGAGCTGCACTCCACCAAGATGAATGCAATGATGCCACATTTCTACACATTTTTTTGAGATATTTTCTAGATATATAACGTTGCAATTTCTCATTTTGTATTTTGGTGGATGTGCCATGACTATGAGTCACTGGTTAAAAAATGGTCATTTTTTTTTTTATTTATAAGTAAAGAAAATTTTATTGATGAAATGTAGCATATAAAGTATAAGGATACATCAATAAAGGGGAAGTTACAGAGCTAACAACAGCACAGAGATTGCAACTTTTTTTCTTTTTTTTTTTTTTGATCGACAAAATAAAGAAACATTGATGTAAAGCATAGTACAAAGTACAAAACAAAATATATCAATAAAGAAAGGCAAGTGCAAAAATATCACAATAGGAAATGACAGTTATGGCAGACCTGAACACTGCCCCTTTCCTCAGATTGAGTGTTTGCTTCATAAATTTCTTCCCCACTTCATGTTTCCCCTTCTTCCGCCGTTTGTGACTACCATTTTCCTCACCACTGACCTGCAAACTCTTCTTACTGATAAGGGTTGAGCCCATTCTGCTGGGTATATGTTTGGGCTGCCCCACCCCACTAACAGTTGCACTCATAGGATGAGTGTTGGCCTCAGTGCTAAGACCTGTTAACATAGCCCTTTGGGCCAACCCATCCCTACTTGAGTCCTCTTGGGCCCTATTTAAATCCACCTCCAAGATAATGCCTTGTTTCTGCCCAACAGACCCACTCATACTTCTAATAAACCCAGGGGTGACCACCTCATCATCAGCTTTACATCTACCTCCCTTTCTTGCGCCACCCTCATCTGACATCCCTTTGCAGAGCCTCCTTACAGAGCCCTCCTCACATGCGGCTCCTCACGTGCGGCGCCAGCCTCTGACACACCCATCATCAAGTCTATCTCCTCCACCACCGAAACCTCCCTAAAGCTTGCTTCTCCCTCCATGGCAGTAGTATGGTCATGATCCACCACCTTATCCCCTACATCCACCTCACCCCCTACATCCACCGCAGCACCGACCTGGATTTCCACCTCATCATCTTCTTCCCCTTGTCTGCTGCCTCTATCTGCAATAGTCTCAACATCATTCTCGAAGCTGTAGCTGGCTTCATTATTCCTCAGAAAAGATTGACAGATACATTGCTCTTTTACTATTGTTGGGACTATGATTTGTTCCTTTGAGATCCTGACTGGATATAATATACCATGGCAATCTAGATTGAGAAGATGATTTATAGAGTCCATGCATCTTGTCTCAATCTTGACTTTCCCACAGTAGAGAGACTCCATATTCATTGTGTCTGCATCCATTTCAAGCACCTCTCCTCACTCTCTACCTATTATGCAAAATGTATTGTTATTTCACAAGACCAGTGGTACACCATAGCAGCTTAACCACACCTGCCTCACCTGGTCAAGAGCCATGCTTTCATCCTATTCCTCAATCGAATCACACCAGTTTGTGAGCCAGTCCTTTATTAGCGATAATTTCTCTCTCATAGCATCCACTAATTGAAATGAAAGAACTAACTGTCTTCCACCTCCAACTCTAACTTTGATGTCTCCATAGCCTCTTTTATGAAGTTCATCCTGAAACTCTGTAACCGAGAGATGTGGTTTCAATCTTCCCACTGCACTTTCATACAACCAGCCATTTGCACATTTCTGCACTTTAATAGTACGGACTAAGTTGGGTTGAGGACCCCTGCCTCTAACCACATCGGCATACGACTTTCTCCCCTGATACGGAGCCCTTACAGTGTGATGTCCACCATTTTCCCTCCACTGTTGTGTTGGTTGTCGGATACTTTGATTCTTATCATGTACCTTGCTAAACTCAGCCATTTAACCTTCAGTGCTTTGTCATCACACCAAAGTCCATTAGCTTTCTACAGAGCCATATCCGCTGCTACCGAGCAACCATACTAGATAAATCTAAATTTGGATCCTATAGATCTTCTCCTCTTGTTCGGGATGTATGCATCCAGCACACACCAAAATTTGAGAAGAGTTGAAAAAGCCCTTTCGCCCCCATCAATGTTGGTAAATTGTCCACAAACACCGAATAAATGGTACTCCTCATTAAAGCCCCCTCTACTTGACCACCATGCTTTCGAAGCACTGGTTGCCAGCCTTCAATCCCATTCGTTCTCGTTTGCCCTGTAACAGGTCCGCGGGGGGACCTCGCTACAGCTTGGACTCGATTTTGTGTCACGGTTCTAAATCTTGAACCAAAGAGTCCAAATCCAGCAAATCGTTTTGAGAAAATAGATTTTTAGAAAGAAGTGCCAAATATGGACTGCTTTGCCAGATACAGAGTCGCCACCTAAATATTTTATTTTGGGAAATTTAGGAAACCTTGACTCGTGTCTAAGGCCACATGTCCGTCATCACCAAAGTTGCCTCGGCTCGGGAACTTGGGTACGATTGGGGAAGGTCACTTCGTGAGCACCCCCGCTCGCCCGATCGAAGATCGGCCTCTACTAACCATGATATCAAGTTTTGAAAATATTATGCGCTCTTATTCCGGTTATTAGCCTAGATTTACTATGTGATGCGCACAGCATACAAGTATAGACTGGGTCGCCTGTATTGGAAAGAACAAAACACTTCATGTTTGTTTGTTTGAAAATGGTTTGATGGTGCTACCCGCAAGTAGGCTAAGACGTGAATTTGCCACCCTCGGGTGGGCTTAGAAAATATGATTTTGCCACTATCTAGTGGGCTTAAAACAAACAATCAATGCATTGTCCCAATTCAAATAACTCAACCTTCACCCACAGGCATTCATGCAGTTATATCACATAAGCAAATAGCCTCATGGTAAGCATGCTATTCATGGCAGTCACTTACACACATGCAAAGATGCTAAAGCATAAAACTTACCGAGTACTCCAAGCCAAAACAGAAACTGATTAGAAATCCATGCATGATCGTAACTATACAGAAATGCCTAATGCAACACATGCAAAAATGCAACTATAGCAGGCTCGGCTATTCTAAACATGGCATATGGAATGCTACAGCTAACATGTATTCAACTTGGAATTGAAATACAAATGATGTTAGTATGATATGCCGAGCCCGGTGCATGCAAGACAGATGAATGAATGCAAACATGCTATCATACTGTATGCTAATTGAAACATGCCCTAATCTAACCATCATAAGTAGGTAAATAAAAGGGAAGAGAGACGTGGGGTTGGAAGACATACATCACACACACGCACACTTATTACAACATTGCCCACGCACAGAGGGTCCAAATAAATAGTACAGTCCAAATAATACAGTCCAAATATGTACAAATCCCTAATTAATTTACAAAATTAACTAAGAAAAAAAATAAACTGGCATGCAAGCCAGGGACTGCCTTGATTCTGCTCCGGATGATGGATGATGCATGTTCGGGTTGCCTTTGCGCAAAAATCCATGACGATGCCCCAATTAGCCTCTGTTTGCACCTGTTCTTGAAATGCGTGCCAAACTTCGAAAAGTTGCGAATTCTTCATATTGCTGCAACAGAGAGCAGGAAAGGGGCATAGCAATGTATTTTCACAAATGTATGCATGCCTCGATCCTCGTGCCACCAATCACGCATATCGATGCATGATGGCCGAGGAGCCGAATTGCACAACTCAATATGAGATGAATGCACATGAAAACACAACAAGACCTAACTCCATCATAGATGATCCGGAGTGTTGGTGACTAGGGAATTGAGACACGTTCCGTCACTCGGAGTACGAAACGTACCTCGTTTCCCATGCCCGGGCTAACTCCTATCCCGAACACGATGCAGTATGCATGATATGCATGAAATGCAACTAAGGTACAACCTAACATGCAAAATGCTATGAAATGGCATACACGATGCACGAGATGAGATGGCATACACAATGCGCTAATGTACAACCTAGCATACACAATGCTATGGAATGAAATGGCATACACAATGTAATATGGACTTACACTAACATGAGTGGACCTCAGCCACACTCACATGAGAGGCCATAAGATGAAAATGAGACAACTCGAAATACGTGCACGCGTGCACGCAAACCGAGGACCGACCCTAAGGCACCAAAATGCCACTCTAACAAGACATGGCAAGACATGGAATATGGCATACAAGCATGCAAATTTCAGAGGCAAAATGAGATGCAAAACAGCCCCGAATCATGGCAAAATGATACCCGATGCATGGAACGAATCCCGAAACATAAATTTTGGTGCATGAAATGGCCTATAGCTATGCAATGCATGCATTATTTGTACATGAAGTGTAAATACAGAAGCAAGGCAGCCCCAAAACAAGCATGTTTATAGTTTAAAGCATGGCCAAACAGTGGGTAAAAATGGGACTAAATTAGCATGCAAAAATGGCCCCGGAAGAGAGGTATGAAACAACTCACAAATGCTGGCCCCAAACATAGAAGGGTCCTTCTACAATATTGAAGAGGGGCCAAAAATATGATGTATTACAGTTTATGACAAACCCCAAAAACAGATACAAGTATGCTCAAAATGCTATGCAAGAAATAGGCCAACAAAGGGGCAAAGAAGCAAGTGGTGCATGGAGGTCTCAAACAAGTGAGGGCCCTTCAACAATGTTGAAGAGGGACCCAAAATAAGGCTTTTTACAGTTGATGGCCGAGCTCAAAACAGTGTACAAATAGGCTCAAAATATCATGCAAAATGAGGCCACCAAAAGGGCTATAACATGAAGTATACAAAGGGTGTCTCAAACAGCCATAGACCCTTAATGAAACATGAAGAGGGGGTCAAAATAAGCCTCTTTTCAGTTCGGACCAAGGTCCAAAAACAGAGACACAATAGGCTAATAAATCATGCAAAAATGGGGACCAAAGAGGGGTATAATGACAAGTGGCACATGGAGGTCCCAAACAGTGATGAGCCCTTCTTCAATATTGAATAAGGGCTCAAAATAAGCCTATCTACAGTTTACATCATGCTCCAAAACAGATTACACATAGGCCAAAAATACTATGCAAGATTATGGCATACAAAGGGGTAATGAAGCAAGTGCAAAATGGGGGTCCCAAACAGGGTAAGACCCTTAATGAAAGATGAAATAGAGCTCAAAAAAATACTATTTTCAGTTATGGCCGGAGCTCAAAAGTGTAAGCAAGAATGGCTAAGAAATGATACAAAAATGAGCACAAAAGAGGGAGAAATCAACTCACCATTGTAGACCAACTCTTGGCAACTTCTTGGACCAAGTTTGGGTGCTCCTGAGCTCTGGAAAGCAGCTCCAAGTGGCTAGAATGGACGTGGTGTGGTGGTGCTAGGTGGTGGTGTAGAAATGGGTGTAAGAGCTTAAGGGTTTTGGAGGCTTAGAGTAGAGAGAGAGGGAGAATTGATGCAAGGCTCTCAAAACAAATTTTGTAACCCTAAAATCTGAAGGGGAGGGGCTGTATATATAAGCAAAAGGGGTGGAAAAGAGGGGGGAAAAAAGGCGGGGGGGGGGAGGGAAACAAACCAAGTTTCCCCCCAAAATGGCCAAACCCTCGGACATGGGTGTAGTGGAAAACAAAATTCACTTCTAGGACACACTTGGGGAGGGGGGCATGGCCGGCTAGTTTAAAAGGGCAAAAAAGTCATTTCACCAAATAGGTGGCCGGCCAGCCAGATTTTCTGGCCGGCCAGCTACTTTCAGGACAAAAAAAAAGCTACCGGGAAGAAAAGTGGCCGGTGGGTGATTGGCAAGTCCAATGGTGGCCATTCAAGTGTCCAAATTGAAGCCCCGGAAGTTAGCTTTCCAATGGAACAAACCTTGCATTAAAATTCTTCCTGTGGAAAAAGTTATGCGAGTTTTCGTAAAGCCGCGCAGATTTCGGTCCAACCGGAGTGATGCCCTACTTCATCAACCATATCTCCCCCGTCCGGAATTGAATTTAGGAGATTCTTGAGTGCAAAATGAAGCCCCGGGAGTAAGCTTTCCAACGGTGGTGGCCTCATAGTTTGATTCCAAGTATCCAAATGAATAGGCCCGATTCGGCGAGGGCTGCTCGACTTTCTTTTAATGGTTCATGCCCATTTTCTCCCCCGACTGGATTTCTTCCCTCTTCTCTTCTTTTCTTCAACTTCAAACCCCTAAGTAAGGTGTTTTGAAAGATTTTTCAAAGATTTCATCTCTCTTTCATTCATTTCCACTTTGTCCTTGCTCGGTTTACCGAAAAGCGCAATTTTTGACAAAATGCGAGCCTCGGAACATCGCAGAAACTTTATTTCAAAAATGTTTTGAAAGAGAGGGTTTTAAGTCTAAAATCTTTTGATCGAGATTGTTCTGGTGCAGAACAGGGGTATGAAGTTGAGATTTGACTCCCTCTTTGCCGAAGAAATTGAACCTTTGCCCTGCACACCTTTCTCCACCATGTAAATCATCAGTCGCGTCGAAGTCTTATGGACGGTCAAAAATGGGGTGTCTACAGTTGCCCCTCTTTGACAGAACTCGGAAGTCAAGAAGTGACGGGAGTGAATGTCAAAGCCCAGAGACGACCCATTTTTGACAAGGCCGAAGACTTGGACAAACAAACAAAATATAGATAAATAAATGGTTGTGCCCACAGGCTGCCTACGTATCCCTTTGCAAGGAATCAAACCAGCGTAGTTCAGGGGCAGGATACAAAATGATATGCAGAAAGATTTTGATAATTGGACTTATACGCTACGCGAAGCCGGTTTGAAAGTCAGGCTTATACGCTACGCGAAGCCGGTTTGAAGATTGGACTTATACGCTACGCGAAGCCGGTTTGAAACTTGGACTTATACGCTACGCGAAGCCGGTTTGAAAATTGGACTTACACGCTACGCGAAGCCGGTCTGAAAATTAAGGATTCATGCAATGCACTGTAATGTAGTGGCTAAAATGCAATGTGATAGCTAGGAAAAGGGAGGTACCTCACAAGGGCAATTGGCAATGACTTACCTCAGCAATGTCCTACCTCATGCTGATGTGAGAATCTTCCGCTTCTTCTTGGTTGAACCACAGGTACTACTTTTCTCCCTGACTATGGTCGCAGCTTTCCCTATTCTCCAACAGGGTGACAGACTAGGTTGATTCGGTATCCAGAATTGAGGCGCATACAGATGCTATCTCAATCTATGGGGCTGCCATACAGATTTCAAGCCGAGGATATACCCCTAGGTATTTAAACCAGACTTTAGTCTCGGAAATCCCGAACCTTTGCGTTCTAGGCATAAGCCATTCGAACTCTAGTTTCCACCGTCTCAGTTGGTCTCATAGGAACTCACTGCAAACACAGGCAGGTGGCTATACCAGACCACCGGAAGTCGTTCGGGCACGACAAACACCAAAGGAATTGCACCTTTAGAGGATTTAAGGTCTCCTAGACCGGAAAGTGCACGAGACGGTGCGAATAAATGCAAGTGCGATGCGCAAAACAGCGCGAATGATAACGCAGGATTTAAGGTCCCCTTAGACCAAACAATAGAACAGACACGATGCAATGGATGCAATGGATGTGATGCAATAGATAATAGATGTGATGCAACAAAGAGTGCAATGTATGCAAAACGGCGACATACGCCAACCACGCTGGACTCGTGAGTGGAGGAAGAACAAAGAAAATCAATCAGAAGCGCGTTCCACGCAACCTAAGATAAATTCCAAACACGCTGAAAATCGTGTGAGAAAGGGGACACTCAAAACACGCTGATAATCGTGAGAGGAGGTCCAAAAACAGCCCGCCCAGCGCGTCTACAACGCAACCTGGGATAAATTCCAACCACGCTGAAATCGTGAGAGGAGGTCCAAAAACAACTACCCAGGTGCGCACACAACACAACCTGAGATAAAATCCAAACACGTTGAAAATCGCGTAAGGAACGGGACACTCAAACCATGCTGAAATCATGAGAGGAGGTCCAAAAACAACCGCCCAGGTGCGCACACAACGCAACCTGAGATAAAATCCAAACACGCTGAAAATCACGTAAGGAACGGGACACTCAAACCACGCTGAAATCGTGAGAGGAGGTCCAAAACAACCGCCCAGGTGCATACACCTGAGATAAAATCCAAACACGCTGAAATCGCGTAAGGAACGGGACACTCAAACCACGCTGAAATCGTGAGAGGAGGTCCAAAAACAACCGCCCAGGTGCGCACACAACGCAACCTGAGATAAAATCCAAACACGCTGAAAATCGCGTAAGGAACGGGACACTTAAACCACGCTGAAATCGTGAGAGGAGGTCCAAAAACAACCGCCTAGGTGCACACACAACGCAACCTGAGATAAAATCCAAACACGCTGAAAATCGCGTAAGGAACGGGACACTCAAACCACGCTGAAATCGTGAGAGGAGGTCCAAAAACAACTGCCCAGGTGCATACACAACGCAACCTGAGATAAAATCCAAACACGCTGAAATCGCGTAAGGAACGGGACACTCAAACCACGCCGAAATCGTGAGAGGAGGTCCAAAAACAACCGCCCAGGTGCGCACACAACGCAACCTGAGATAAAATCCAAACACGCTGAAAATCGCGTAAGGAACGGGACACGCAAACCACGCTGAAATCGTGAGAGGAGGTCCAAAAACAACCGCCTAGGTGCGCACACAACGCAACCTGAGATAAATTACAAACACGCTGAAATCGCGTAAGGAACGGGACACTCAAACCACGCTGAAATCGTGAGAGGAGGTCCAAAAACAACCGCCCAGGTGCATACACAACGCAACCTGAGATAAAATCCAAACACGCTGAAATCGCATAAGGAATGGGACACTCAAACCACGCCGAAATCGTGAGAGGAGGTCCAAAAATAGCCGCCCAGGTGCGCACACAACGCAACCTGAGATAAAATCCAAACACGCTGAAAATCGCTTAAGGAACGGGACACTCAAACCACGCTAAAATCGTGAGAGGAGGTCCAAAAACAACCGCCCAGGTGCATAAACAACGCAACCTGAGATAAAATCCAAACACGCTGAAATCGCGTAAGGAACGGGACACTCAAACCACGCTGAAATCGTGAGAAGAGGTCCAAAAACAACCGCCCAGGTGCATACACAACGCAACCTGAGATAGATTCCAAACACGCTGAAATCGCGTAAGGAACGGGACACTCAAACCACGCTGATATCGTGAGAGGAGGTCCAAAAACAACCGCCCAGGTGCATACACAACACGACCTGAGATAAATTCCAAACACGCTGAAATCACGTAAGGAACGGGACACTCAAACCACGATGAAATCGTGAGAGGAGGTCCAAAAACAACTGCCCAGGTGCATACACAACGCAACCTGAGATAGATTCCAAACACGTTGAAAATCGTGTGAGGAAAAGAACACTCTAACCACGCTGAAATCGTGAGAAGAGGTCAAACAACTCGGGAGCTTGTTCCACGCAAACCTAAGTTAAGTCCCGGGGGACAACGATCCTAAACGCTGCTCAGCGTAAAAGGATAAACAATAAGAGATAACACAAGATGCAAATAATATTAATAAGTGCGATGAAACGCGTGCACAATGCAAGACTTGGCACATAGCTTACGACATAGCATTCCATTCATTTGGCACACAGCTCACAACACAACACTCTGTTCGTTTAGGCGCGCAACTCGCAACATAAAATTCTGTTCAATCTTGGCACACAGCTCTTTTGGGGCACACAGCGCATTTCGGGCACGCAGCTCATCTTGGGCACACAGCAGATCTCGAGCAGACAGCGCATTCTTCAGGCACACAGACTCATTTGGGCACATAGTATATTTCCGGGCACACAGCTCATTTTTCGGGCGCACAGCTCATTTTGAACATACAGGATGCAATGACGGAACTTGCAGAAGTTAAAACAATCTCAGATGCCCAACCTTTTCCCTCTTTTCTTTTGCTTTGCAGCCTGGAACTTTCATAGCTTCAGATGGGTCCTGGTTTTACTGTTCTCACATGACCTGGGTTGAACGCTGCGATTTTATGAAAGAACAAAATCTGTTTTGCACAAATGTGGAGAACGGCATGGCACTCGGAGCGCAAAACGATTTTATTTTTGAAATTGAGAGATGAATTTTCGACCAGGTATTGAGCCTACGACTGAACACAGCAAAATGACTCAGCAAGAAATAAAAGGCACACGACCTAGACACATTGAGTAACACTCGAAACGACTCAAAACAAGAATCGAGACAAACAAAAAAGACATGACACTCAGACGTGCACAGGGAGCCTGTTTCACCGGGTAGTGTTTCCCACCCTTCCTTATTTGTGATACATCACTCGGCCCTCAGGCTCTGTTTTTCTGAAAAAGCCCTTTTCTCACTTTTTCTCTCATCGCACATCTCTCTATTCTTCAATCTCTCATTTTTCAATCCCTCCCCTGGGTGGTTGATGGATAAACAGGAAGTTGCGGGCTCTTGCCCCTAGCATGCTGCTAGATTCTCTTTCTTTCGCTCACAGCTAGTGAATTCCTCCCATAGAAGGGTTGCGCCACAACTGGATGTGTAGCAAATCTGCAGCTAACATCGGTTGATGATGCTTTGCTGGGGAGTTTGGTCGTGATCAGATCTGTCCAGATGAGGGAATGGAATATCTGGCCCCATTCCAGTTCGTGCTTCGCACTTGGCTTGATACCTCATTGCTCGGAGGATGTGAGAGCTTTCTGCCCTTTTGCTGTTAGTTTCAGTGGTGCCCTCTTCTGGCAGGTAGAGTGTCCTTCTTGGCAAGTATGGTGCGTTGATAAAGGGGAAAAGACAGGGAACTTGACTCAACTGTGCCCCTAGTTCATCATTTTGACCATTTTTTGTTTTGATTTTTCCACTAAAACAATTTTGACCAATATGAGAGTTAGATTAACACGCTTGTTCAATTTTTGATTTGAAATCATGCAAGTCAGGCCATGAGCACCTGAAAATTTTCCTTTTTTGGGTCCAAGAAAATGGTCCAGTTTTGGAAAAATGAAATAATTTTCGAGAGAATTAGTCAACCTCAGTAAAAATTCTCAAAAACTATTTTTGCAAACGGCCATTGCTCAACGAGCATGAAACCTACTCCTGAGATGGACAACCTCGGATCCAAAGGAAAACTGCCCCGTACTTGAAGAGAGCTGTATGGCAACAGAAGTCGCCCCTTGTTTGAAAGGCACCACGGCGCATTGAATGGCAACGGAAAGTTGCCCCTTGTTTGAAAGGCATCGCGGCACATTGAATGGCAACGGAAAGTTGCCCCTTGTTTGAATGGCACCGCAGTGCATTGTAGTCAGTCCTCAGAGCGACGAACATAACCAGACTCTCAGATACAGAGAAGACCAAGATGATCAGAACCATCACATGGACACAATCGAATTTGAAGTGTTTATGGCTGGACTTCAAAATGAAGTTGCCTACGTATCCCAATCATGAGAATCAAGCCTTACGTAGTTCGGGGTTAAGGTACACTCGGGTATTAACCTCTCCTTTTTAGGCTCTAACTTTTGCCAAGGCGCCCGTCGCGGGTTTTCGACCTTGCGAGCTTGTTCTTTTTTTTTTTCTTTTTTTTCTTCTTTTTTCTTTTTTCTTTTCTTTTCTTTTTCTTCTTTTTTTTTTTTGGCTTTTTGTATATATCTTTTCTTGCTCTAACTTTTGCCTGGTCGCCCTTCCGGGTTTTCGGCCCAGCGAGCCTCTAAAGGGTAAAAGTATAGCTTGGTCCATGCCAAATGGTTATAGGGTTTCGAAGCCATCCATATCCAGGAGAGTGGCTGTTGATTTGCAAGAGGACTCATCTTCAGCTCTTCGAGCATGTCTGATACCTTTGCCTCTAGTTCGAAGGGTATTTCTGTTCTAGTTTTGCAAGCTTCTTCTGATCTTCTTGATCCGACTTTCCTGGTCTCTTGTTCGAGGGCTGCTTTAAATCTGGCCACACAGGCCTCACATCGTAGTTGACCGTTGAACATTCTGAATTCAAGTTCAAGGTTTGGAAGCGAAGGGGTTGAGTCTCGAGGCTGAGAGTGATCCTAGGCTGCACAATCTCAAGAGCGATTCCACACAGGTCTTCGCAGGATCGCGCAAAACATTTTGTTTTTTGAAAATTTTTAAGAAAGCGACAAATCGCTCGCGCTGAAGATAGTGTGAAACCAGTCTGGATCAAGCCAGGGTCCTTCTCAGTACTCACGCTAACAAGCATGATTTCATTCATTAAGGGCTTAGCACGCCTCACTTTCTCTCAAATGATCAAAGTTTTGCAAATCCCGAGGAATTCCTTCCTCTTTGTTTTTACCGCAGTGCTCAAAAAGTTTTGAAAAGCTCAGGTCATTCTAATGACTTCAAGGCACAGAAAAGATAGAGTTCTTAGTAAAATACTGCCATCTCATTCAGAACTTCCGGCATAACTGGCACAAGGCAGAAGCGAGCATA